>CABEEJ010000610.1:105858-160274 GCA_901482245.1 Timema douglasi
GGGGGGGGGGGGGTACACGACCTACCACCGCATTTTATTTAATCATAAAATACTTTTTCGATATTATTGAGTCGGATGAAACAAATTACCCCTGATTTTGAAATTATGTTAAGGATTTTTTTTTAAAGTATATTTTTACCTTTGTCACGGCTTTGTTTAACTAGAGCTTTATTAACATACATATACCTTTATAAATAGCTGGAAGAGGTACTTTGACTACACCACGGCCCCGAAAGGGGTATGTGTCTGGTAAATGACAGTGACTTAGATCCATGGCGCGGAGTGTTATCAGGATAATCAGAGCGTAAACTTTTACGGTCAAAATTAATAACATGTTATCACAGTTTTAGTGTTGTTTTGTGCGTTTTGATAACTCAGTCAGTAGCTTATCGGCCTACTGAACTAAAGCTCCTGCGTTCGAATCCTGGCGTGGCAAACAAGTTTCCCTTTCTCACAGCTATGAATTAATGGCCGGGTGTTGTGTCCGTTCTAGATTTATGTTAGTTTATAAGTCGCGTGTTAATTAAATCTCAGTTCAGAAAATACACGTTACATATCTCTAATAAAATATTAATATTAATACACCCTGGTTTTTATTGAAGGATCTGTTTAGGAAAATCATACATATTTCTTTGTGGCCAACATCGATAATGTTACTTTTTTATTTGTTTTTTATAGCTATTGATAATACCTATCAAAAGTAACAGATGAAGATAACATGATTTGACAATTGAATATATTAAAATTGTTTTAGTAGCTGTAGTAACTAACAGATACTGTTATTCCTACCAACATCAGGGTATAGCTGCAATGATAACCTAACCTGTCTTATAAAAACGCGAAAAAAGACCTAATCACTTTTTATAGTTTTCAGATAAAGGCCCTTGTTATTAAAATTGGACCATATCAATATTCGGTACACTTACAAATAAAGAAGTCCACAGTCGTTGAATAACTCCAAAGTATAAAAAAACATGAAAGATTTCTCCCGTGTCCTTTTAACACCCGAAAACCCTGTGACAAGACAAGTAAGTGGCATTTTTTGTTTGTTTGTCCAGACTTCAAATTTCACCTCCCATCGAATTTGAAGAAGAGGAGGGGTGTGATTTGTGGGGGAGGGGAGGAGAGGTTTAAAGCCCCTCACATGTTAGGGAAGCCGACTCTCTTCTTCAGTCAATAGGGCATGAAACTGTCTGGCTAGTAAGCCGTATTGTGTTCCAGGAGGACGTTTAGTCAACATGACACTTCCATTGAAAAGAGTGGAGCCGCCGAGACTTTACTGAGCTTGGACTCCCTCAAGATTGTAGGAACATGTTGCGGGAGGGTGTGTTGGGGGGGGGGGAGGGGAAGATACCAGTGGCTCTCCTGCTCTGCTCCCGTCAGTTCAGATCCATCTCAAGACCTTTCTTGGCGCCAAAGGGCTTGAGGTAATCTTTCTAGGAACAATACGGAGAGAAAGCTCGCGACTATTTGCGGCTGTAAACAAATGACAGTCTACTGGTCGATAAATGAGGACATAAAAACATAAGAGTTTAATTTTCTTCAAACGATAACATCAGCAGTTGTTGAAGATATGTCAAAGGTGTCCTGGAACTTAATCACAACTTCTTCTCTTCATTTAACCCGCCTCAGTGGCGTAGTTGGCTAACGCGCTTGTCGTGTTGAGCTCGACTGCTGAGGACGGGGAGATCGAGGTTCGAATCTCGGTCGGGTGAACTGGGGGTGGTTTTTCCTAAATGGTTTTCCACTCTCCCTCAACGCAAATGCGGGTTCACTTCCTCTAATTCAACCTTCCCAATTCCCAATCCATTAGAGTAATTAGTACTTAAAGCGTATAACCCGAACGGGTAGTAAGACGCGGTGCTAAATATTATTATTATTATCTTCATTTAAAAAGTTTCTCATCTAATGCTGCTATGCTTATGACAGATATTCAACAACTGTTGATATCACTATGTGAAGAAAATTAAATTCTATGTTTGTACATGAGTAATATTTAATTTATTTTGCTCAAAAAAAATGTTTTTTCTATAAAAACTGTTAAAACACTGCCCTTAACTCGCGTTACTTACATCTCCCCTTGCTACTATCGAATAATACAATGTTGTATATTTTTATTTATTTTTAGCATCTTTTATTGGTACCACCTTTTTGGGCTGTACTCATAGATAGATGTAATAAGCTATTGTACATGAGTAAGGTTGAATTTAGAGGAAGTAAATCCGCATTTGTGTGGAGGGAGAGAGGAAAAAACATATAAATAAACCATCTCGGTACACCCAACTGGGAATCAAATTCAGATCCCCCCCATCATCCACAGTATGGTCTATCGTGATAGACCAGGGTGGTCCAAGGTGTTTCATCCCAAAAGCCCAATCTGACTATCAGTATTTACCGCGGGTCGAAGATATATTTAGTAGTCTCATCAACATACAAATAACAAGTAATAAGGAATTATTTTTAATACTTGTATAAATACATTTTACTGCCAAATAAAGAGTGTATTAATCTCGCGAAAATGTATGAAGAAATATGCATGGACACATTATTTCACAATACAGTTTAACATTATATATACCTATGGCTAGATATATAACATCTAAATATTTTATATGGTACTAGGAATATAAATAATAATAATTTATAATAGTCTATATACAAATAAATATATAATAATTCATTGTGTATATATATATATATATATATATATATATATATATAATATAAATATTCTATCTGATACTTTGTATTAGATTATATATATATATATATTTAGTATTNATACTTGGTATTAGATTATATATATATATATATTTAGTATTATATAAAATATTTAGATGCTATTTATATATTATCTAAAGCTTATATACTCTTAGTAATAGATAAAATATTTAGATGTTTTTATAGATATATATTCTTGGTACTATATAAAATATTTAGATGCTATTTATTTATTCAGAAATAATAATTTATTTATTTTAAATAATATTTCTTAAACACCCATCAAACTTGTTGGAATAGGAGGCGCCCCTAGGACGTTTGTGCGTTGAGTGTATATATACTACATATAGTACATATACATTCAACGGTTTGTGCCCTAGTCGACCTTTTCTATAGAGATTGCTTAACAACACAATCACGTTTATAGTTTTATGACATTCGGGGGAGCTTTATTGGTGAATAACGTTGATATTTAATTTGAAAGTTTCCAAAAACATTTTTAAAAAAACAGGAAAAGAAGGGATAATATTTTTACACACATTGATTAAATGGAGCTAGGGGTGACGGGTTACGTCAGGCTATTATTTTATTTATTTTTTTGTCTGGTGTTTGAAGGTAAAGTATATGGCTCAAAAGGAAGGGGTAGGCCATGTAAGGTGTGGCTAAATGCTGTAGAAGAATGTACGAAAAAGAGAAATAATAAGGGTTTTAAGAATAAAAGAGCATGTATGACTCGGTGTATGGTTATTGTTTTATACTATACAGAATACAACCAGTATCACCCTGAGCGCATGAAACTCTTGCTCCGGCCCTGACCAGAATCCTACTATAGGAAACAAAGATGGCAGTTGTGGTCAAACCTTCCCTTCTAGGATCCTGGCTGCCAGAAGTAGTGACGAGGGCGGCGCTGCGCGGCGTCAGGCTCTTCTCTTTACAATAAACGGGGAGAGAGGGGTGAGGGTGCTCTCCTTTTATCCTCGACCAGGCAAGCAGGTAAAGGTGGAACAGTGATAGAAGGATCCAGTCATTACTGCAGACCAAGTGAGCAGCTGCTCGATTGTTAAAAAGAAGCTCTTCCCTTCTATAGTCGGCCAACAATGGCATTCACCTTGTCAACACTCATCCGATATCACTCGGATCACGGTTAATCGGTCGTTTTACCGGGCGCTGGGACCTTATGCCGTGTCCAGACTAGAACAGAGCAATGTATATTCCATTCACGGTAGGAATTACTCTCTGAAAGGTCTTTTTTCCTACCAATATCCCACTATATAGTAGATTTATGGTAGGGAAAAAGGCCTTTCAGAAGTCAATTCCTACGGTGAATTGAATAGGAGAACAGAAGTTTGCGCCAGATGGAGAAACACATCTGATTGGCTGAGCTTGTGACGTCACTCTGTACACAAGTCAGCGCGTTTCATATGGAAGAGTTGTTAAAATTAACCACATTTAAGATTTTTAAATGATAAATAAGCCTTTAAAATTCACATTAATGTCGAATTGATTTCGTTATTTCACTTATTTAAAGATATGTCTGTTTGACTGTCTTAGTATTAAAATATAACTGCTTGGTACCGGGTGACGTAAGCAATGACATAACAAAATTCCTCCAAATGCTACTACCTTTCTATTCTCTTTACATTGAAACAGGGTATTTTTGCGAACATTTCCAAATAGAATGCTCGTTCTGTTTAGTTGTGGCTGGAGTTTCCGAACTTGAACAGAACATGTTCGTAAAGTGTTCCAATAGTTGGTAGCCTAGTAATTATTTTGCGTGAGCAAGTAGCAGCGGCCGAATATACATTTTTTATTCATGACTACCAAAGCAAAAATAAAAGGGGCCAAAATCCTGCCGATGGTGGACGACAAGATTATAACAAAGTAGGAGTATGTAGATCTTATTGGCAGATTTGCAATCTCAATCAATCAATCAATCAATGGCATATGTTTGGAGCGTTGGGCTTTACATGGGCCACTTGTGCAAAATAAAGGAAAATATTAGAAGCGTTTGAAATTTGGTGCTATAGAAGAATGGTGAAAAATATCATGGATGAAGATGGTATCAAATAAAGAAGTGATAAGAAAAGCAAATGAAGAAAGTTAACTATGGACATATTTAGAGCAAAGAAGAACTAACATTGGTAGGACATATCCTGATACATAGTTTGACGAGGATGAGCATAGAAGGAGATGTGGAAGGAAGAAGTGGAGCCCAAGACTGGATTATATGAATCAGATAGCTAATGATACTAATAGAATAAAGTACAAAGATGTAACATAATTGACCCAAAATGGACAAAAGTTGAGAGCTACAGCAAACTAATCGCAAGATTGATAATCTAGGCCCTGACGATGATTTGGATGCATTAAAGTGTTTACGTGAATTCACCCATCTGATCTGATCTTTGAACCACTAATTTTTTTTACAATATACTAAAATAAAATAAACTATTATATTTTTCAACACACGCACACAAAAGAAATACACTCGCCAAAATATTAAAACAACAAAAACAAAGTAATAGTGTGATTCGGCTGCTGTCCCACCAATGATTTGAATGTTTTGGGAAAAGTTCTCCGAGATGTACAAGCTACTTCAGGTCCGAGCACGAACATCCTTTTATGTGACGGGCAAAAACCGACAAATGGTGGATCAGGGCCTGACTTTGTTACAGAGAAATGTTCGGAAACGCGTCCACAGTGTTCGATTCGTTGTACTGTTCTAATATGGACACAGCTTTACGACTCTCAACCCCTTTTATCCCTCCGACCGTGTTTTCATATATATATATATTTGTCTCCGAGAATCGTTTCTAGGGAGGAGATTTTGTGGAGGAGGTTGTTTTGTGGGAAACACAGATCAACGGCTGTCAATGGAAATGAGACAAATTAGGATGTTTTGTGTGCCGGGCTAAGGTAAGTTTCTGCTTGTTCACTTTACCACCCATCAATGTCCCTTAGTTGAACCTACAGCCGACCAGCTTCTATGGTCACATGGGCTCTAAATTCTCTAACAAACACAGACAATTTTTGATAGGCTCACAACAGAAAATGTTAAGATTTTTGAGAACTATCAGCGAGCTAAGAAGTTTGAGATAAGAAGGTGCATTGTTTTCTTTTTCCTCTTTCTTATTGCCATTACAAAGGGTGGTTGTAGGTGAAAGGTGAACGGGAGTATCAATTTAGACAGAATGGAGAAGTAGTTTCGGAAATCGACACAGACTCATAAGCTGTGTGGTGTAGCCTAACTATGATGGATATTTTCTCGCGTACCTAGGCGGCCGCCTAGCCTGCATGTCATGCTTCACTTCACATTTAAAAAGTGACCCTAGCACGCTCTTAATAAACTGTAAATAAAAACCAATTCTTTTGACTCAAAACAGGGAGAGTACAAATTCTGTCTGATAATTGAAGTGTAGCATATAAGTGCCTAAACCTATAGAGGTTTTATTGAGTTCTGTCAAGAACAATTTAAAATTTAGCTATCAAGACTTTTTATCCTTTGACATGAGTCCTTCTTTATTGAAGAGATGGGCCTGTACACGCGTCGTGTACCATGATCTTTTGCCAATAAAAAGGCCAACGAATGTGTCCATTTTACCCTTCCTTTTAAAAGGGGGTTCAACGATTCCATTGTGAAACATGAAATAACTTTTTATTAAAACACCTGCTCTGAATTATCTCGGTGTACAGTTTTCTGTCTTTTTTTACCTTTATAGCTTTTGTTGATACATCTATGTATGTAGACAGGGGTATCACAGCTTAAAGTTGAGAATTATGTGGAGAGTCAAGATCTTGAGTTGGGGAATTTTTGAATTAATTTGTACCACAGTACTTTCTATTATGAAAGTTCTTTATCGCAGAATTGCACAAACAAATTTTAAATTTCCCTAATGTCGATCCATACTCTTGAAACGTTCCCAACTTAAAAACTCAACACACATTTAAAGTACGTATCTTCTGAACTAGATTGTATAGAAAGCTTAATTAATCAAATTGGCTATTAGCGCCGTGGTCATTGTCTACCAGTGTCAAGGCTACTATTAATCTAGCAAGACACTAGTAGCCTTAAAAAGGTTAGGTAATGTTTTAAGTTGACTACTTGATAAAGCTTGGAGTTATTACGAGCAATAATGATTAATGTCAAACAAATAACACCTGTAACATGAAAAATCTATCATTAACAAATAACTTTAAAAATAAAATGGCCCGAAACCCCAATTCAAGGCCCAATTATCATCTCAAATTTTACAATTTTCCCGGGGTCAAACCCCCTAAACCCCCAGTGTTCTAAACGTTCTTCTTGTCACATGGGAATTTTTATAATTCAAGAACGTCTAGACTTTGTAAATTCACTGTCGAACCCGGCCCCCTCTCCCTCAATATATTTGGTGCCCGGTCCCTGTATGTATGCTTTATAATATTAATTATTTTCAACTACAGTAGAATTTCGGTTTACCGAAACCTTGGTTAACTTAAACGCCGTTTTTGTTGTTTTCTTGTAATCGTTTTTTTTACAGGTGTAACAGGTGGGACTCAATCTACCCAGAAAATTATTTCACAATTTGACAAGAAACCACAAAATCAAACATTTCCATAAATAGTTTACATGTATTAGGTATTGAATACATTTACAATATGTGGGATTATCATAAAATATGTTACTGAATAAATGTTTATTCTTACCACCACAACACTAATTTACAAATTATCTGAAATTTGGTTTATCTTAAATCGGGTCTGTTCCCTTTATTTCGGATAACTAAGGTTCAACTGTTTCTTAATTAGTTCTAAACTACCTATGATTATAAATTCGATTAGGGACATCAATTAAACCTCTAAAGCCTATAACCCGAATAGGTAGCAAGACGCAGTGCTGAAAAAAAAAAATTAAGCCTCTGACCCACTTCGGGGGCTGCACGGTCTAAGGCGTCACTATCGATATAAGTTAGACTGTCAATGATGGGAAGATCCTGGTTCAAATACCGGTTGGGTGTACTGAGAGTAATTTTTCAAATTTTTTTCCCCACACATATGCAAATATACTTTCTATAAATGTACTGTACATACGCATACAACCTCGAAGTGGTGCTAAAAAATAATTAGACCCCTGAAACAAATAAAAACATCATTGATCCATTATTTAGTATTTTATTACTATTACAATTTTTCAATCACAGACAAATTACTAATTTATATATATATATATTTCCTACTTAACAGTAATATGTAGCCATCCGCATTCAGCTTCAATTTTGTTTAGTTTACTTTTCCAGTGACAGGGGCTTGGTGTTCTGCTGGTGAGCTGGTGAGCAGTCAGGTGTTCTGAGGGTGATATTTTATCAATGATTCTCATCTATTCTTCTACCTAGGTGCGGGTACATTTTCTAATCTATCATCCTAATCCTTTCCCGTTAGTGTAATTAAATAAGTATCGCTTGGACGGGTACAAAGATGTGTTTGCACAAAGTATGGAGTACAATAAAAGTCGTATACCCATCATATTCTAATATTTTTAAATTAATGTTAAATAATATTCTTACTTATAAATGTGTCTTATTAAAGATGTTTGGAATCTTTCTATTTCATTAATAAAACTTATAGCAGTTACTTCGGTGAGTGAGTCACATAAACACTGTAAAAATTATTCAAACTTATTCAATAACACGTGAACTATATGTGACTACCAGACTGTCTTTAAGTAGAAGAAAGAAATAGTAGGAAAAAAAATAATACTCTAAAAACAGAAATTTAAAAAACAACAACATATTTTTCTAAATACAATTCCCCTCATATAACTTTACATAAATAACTTCTTCGTAGAGTGAAACTTCTGAATGCAATGAATACGGAAGCTCATAATCTACACAAGTTAAGAAATAATTTGGGGAAGGTCTTTGATTTGAAAGGAAGCTCTTTGGAGGAAAACTGTCTTTTAATTTGTTTGGTGAGTCGGGGAAAGAAGTTTTTTTTTACCTCTTTATAATTTCTGAGTTGTTACGTGCATTACGTTGATTACCAAGGAAATAAGATGGTTTATATACAAGTTAGAGTTTAAAAGATATATGAAAGATAAGTTCCTTGAATCTTTGAAACGGAAGTAAGATAAATTAAGACACAACTTCCAAGGTAGAAGCTTGCCAAATGTTTTTTTTTAAGGGAGGGGGGGTAGATATTTTTCGTTTGAGTAAACAGTTTGATGAGTTTTCATAAGTTTTCTTACCTCACATTTGCGTAAAAAGTACATAAATCATGTTCATGATTTGAGTTATTTATACAGTGAAATAGATGTGCCTTTATTCTTAGTGTTTATTAATATAATTAGCTTTGCTTACAAAATGATTGTATACTTCGTTCAGCCTGTAAAGTAGAAGTCTTAACTTGACAAATTACACTATGAGCCTATTTTACAATCCCATGCCTCAGTGGAACAATACAAGGTTAGCTTTTTGTACTTTCACAACATAAATGGGTGGTTTACTAAATTTATGGTATTATTTTCACCAACATATTTAAATAAATGAATAAACGAAAAATAATTTTATCTATAGATGGGGCTTTTAAAATAGTAAAAAGAACCAGATTCAATCCATTTTGAACCCGTTTCAGTGATAAAATGGGCCAAGGCGTCACTCCCGTGTTAGACTGGTCTGCTAATGAAGGTGAGATCAGGGTTCGAAATCAGGTTGAGTCTACTGAGGGTGTGACCTGGCGGTCTGGGGGTAAGGCGTCAGACTTCTGTGTTGGGGGATCTGGGGTTCAATCCTCGGTCCCGGCACAGATTTATCTGATTACCAAACCCTTCCTTCACCTCTGACAATACATCTTGTGAATGTGTGGAATGACAGGCCTCCATCGTGGTTCGGATTCCACGTTAAACTGTAGGTCCTCCATTTCATCTCACAATCACCCTACCATTACACATTATCGTAAGTGCGTATAACCCAAACGGGTAGTAAGACGCGGTGCTAATAATAATAATAATAATAATAATATACTAAGGGTGTTTTTTCCTAAATGGTTTCCCAATCTTCTTCCATAGAGAGGTGGGTAGATTACATCCACAGTAGCCTCATGGCTTCTTTGGTGTTGAGTGACAGCTCACAGCTGATGGTTTTGAAAAGTTACCAGACCAAATTATGTATCCCTACGCCGTACCATATGATCTGCAAAAACATGTGTTTAGCAGCTGTCACTTCCGACAGTTGACATTTAGGTATTACACCTAAATGATGACTGTCGGAAGTCAGCACCAAAGAAGCCACGGGACTACTGTAGGTAAGTTATCCAAGCTGCGAAAGTTATCTGCGACCACAGCCAGCGTTGCAGTCTTCGCGCATGCGCAGTTTGAGTTGAGGGGATGGTGGCTCATGTCACAGCACTGGTGGAGTGAGTAGTGCTCGCAGCTAGAGCTGTAGTGTCAGTGCTAGAGTTGTAGTGTCACTGAGAATTTGTTATTGAATGTTGTGTGTTAAACTATCTAATACATGTTTAAACGACTAAAACTCGAGGTGCTAATGACCCACTCACAGAATGCGGTGCTGTGTGAGTTAGTATCACAACATCCATTCGTATACGAACTGAAACATCCCAAGTACAATGACATGCGTACACGTGTTTACCTTCTTTCTTTTCCTTCTGCGGTACAACCACATTGACATTATTTCGTAATCTTCTTCCTTCCTCAAAATAAAAATAAAAATTCTGTCACCCGGATCACCCGTACTCTCATCCAATCTCGAAATCGACTGGTGACTGCGGGTGGAGTTGCGTAAACACCCCAATGCGACGGTCACATACGGCTAGTGTCGCCGTGGTCTGTTGCGGCCGTAGCCGTGCGACTCCAGTCAAAGTCGCAAGTAACCATCGTCGCTTGTACAGCGCAACTTTAAATGATTCCTTCCTCATCCCCACCCCATTAGAGTAATTATCATATATGCGTAGGCCTATAACCTTAACAGGTACTAAGACTCAATGATTAAAAAAATGTTTAGCTAGTTATAGCTTTTTTTTCATTGTTTATTTATTGACACAATATGTTGAAAAATGGCGTTTGAACCTAATAAATGAGTCTACGCCCTTTATATTATCACGCAAATGTTCTTATTTTAGTATTTAATGCAATCACTCATTTTTTAAGGCAGTTTTGTTAAATAGTGGCCTAATTATGTATAATTAGAATGTATCCTCTGCCTGGAAAAGTATGTAAATGAGGAATTAAATAAACCCTTATATTAATGAAAGCAGTTTCATTAGTAGATAGGTATACATATTTAAACTGTAATACATCAAAGACCTAATTCTTGCTAAATTATAGCTTAATTTCTTATAATAAAATTTAATTACTTGGAGTTTGCGTGGATAAAACTCCTCTTGGTATTCAGCCAAGCGAGGTTTGTAGTGTAAGTAGATGACTTCTCTAGAAGATTGGTCCAACGGCTGGAGAAACAGAAAATATGGAGGAAAAGTTGATGAAAAGGATTTGCATAGTAGCAAGTAGAAAATATATTCACCGTCTCATCATACACAAGTTAAAGAGTCGTCGAAAATTAAAGGACTTTCTGTCAAGATGATAAAAAAAATGGGGTGGAAAGGGGGAGACCTTAGGGATATTCAACATTTCAAAGATTCTTCGGGGTATGACTTTCCTTCAATCTTTTAATGGCCGGACCAATTACTTAAACAACCTTTCCAGTCCGAGTTTTATATATATATATATACTTTACAGCTGCTATGTCTTTCTATCTAGGGGTGGGGAAAAGAAGATTTGACGGGGGTGAATGTTTCTCCATCGGCAGGAATTATAACATCTCTAATTTGTATTATTTTAAGATGGCACCTTTACGTATCGGTATGACCAATGGGAAAAAAATATTTTATCTTATATCGTTTCAAAGAAATGAAAATATCTTGATTTATATTGATATATTTGCTTATGTATTCTCTGCTTTTGCTTTTTAAAGCTCATCAATGATCTCAATAATTTAATATATATCTACATCGGTGTCTGCGAGGTCTAAGGTGTCACTCTCGTGTTAGACTTGACTGCCGATGACGGGGGAGATCGGGGCTCAAATTCCGGTCGGGTGTATTGAGGATGGTTTTTCCAAAATTAATTTTAATTTTCCCTCCACAAAAAATGCTGATACACTTAATCTAAATTGAACCTTCCTCACCCTTAACTCCTTAGCGTAATTAGTAGACCCCATATATGCATATAATCAGAAAAGTTAGTAAGACGTGGTGCAAAAAAAATCGTAGTTTATTTCTAGATTTTTAATATTTGTTTGCTCATCCATTTTAATTTAACTTACCCTAAATTATCCACAGTTAAATATTACTTTTTTTTTTATAGCTCCGAAAACTCCATGTCATCATCCCACATTGTGGCGGAGATAATAGCAACATTTACGGATAGAGGGGGTCATACGACCATTAATCTAAGTTTTCTAGACCGGAGCAACTACTTTACCTTATTCAAGTTGCTCCTCATTTGTCCTCACAAGGCTGAGTTTAATCCCGTTCCAGGCCTACTCTTTCAAAGAAAAATCCTGTAAGCACCGAAGATCGAACTCGGGACCTCTAGATCTGTAGCAAGAAACTCTGACTACTAGATCAGATTGCCTATTATGACCAATCAAGTTTATTTTGGTTTCTCAATTATGATTTGAAAGTAGGCCTACTTGATATATTTGCGAGTATAGAAGATTCAAAGTTCGATTTTTATTGACGATTTAGTTTTCTTAAGTGAGCGACCACTGTATTATTATAATTTTCTTCTTAGTATTTAAATAAAAAGACAAAGTTTATTCAGTAGCCCCATGACTTCTTTGGTTATGACTGACAGCTCACAGCTGACAGCTAAAAGCTTTGAAAAGCTACCGGAACAAATTATGTAACCCTACGCCGAACCATATGATCTGAAAAGACATGTGTTTAGCAGCTGTCACTTCGGACAGTCAAAATTTTGGTATATACATACCTAAATGTTGACAGTCAGAAGTGAGCTGTGAGCTGTCAGTCAGCACCAAAGAAGCCATGAGGATACCTTAGTCCAGAATAAATGTTACCTTCGACAAAAGGCCATTAGTAAAGACGAAGTAAAATTCGTTTGATCTTGCGGTTATGACAAGTCACACTGTGTCAAAGGTAAAAGTTTAAGAATGTAAATGTAGCCATAATTTTTCTCGCACTTAAGTTTAATTAGATTTTCTTTTACAATTTTTATTTTATTTTCCGACTTCTAATTCCAAATTTCAACTTTTTATTCACATAATAACTCTATGGCATTAGGAACTCGAAAATTTACTGCCACACTTACAAAAGTACAACAGCTAGCCCTATCTTAAGCTAGCTTTATCCAGTCAACCTCATTATATCGTATCCCTATTTTGAGCTAGTTCTATCCAGTCCCCCTTATTACACCCTATACTTATCTTGAGCTAGCTATATCCAGTGCCCCTCATCACCCTTTATCCCTATCTTGAGCTACTTCTATCCAGCCCCTCATCACACCTTATCCCTATCTTGAGCTAGTTATATCCAGTGTCCCTCATCACCCTTTATCCCTATCTTGAGCTAGTTATATCCAGTGTCCCTCATTACACCCTCTCCCTATCTTGATCTAGTTCGTCCCCCTAATTACACCCTATACCTATCTTGAGCTAGTTATACCCTGTACCGCTCGTTACAGCCTGTCTCTTTCAGATCCACTCTAATGTTATCCTCCGATCTGCGACTAGGTTTTCCCAATGGGTTTGTCAGTCAATATCCTGAACAAGGTTCTAAATTCTCCCATTCGCACTGCATATCCTGCCCACCGTAATCTACGAAACATTACTATCATAATTTCTTGTGATGAGTATAGGGTATATAACTCATCATTATATAACCTACACCCCCCGGTATCATCATCTCTTTTTAGACAATTTATCTTCCTAAGTACCTTGTTTTCGAACAGCCTAAATTGGTTTTCGACATATAAGGTGAGAGACCACATTTCACACCCATAGAATAGCTTATAATAAACAACAATTCTACTGGTTGTTCGCTGAGTTTTACATCTCTTGAAAGCAGCCTTCCTTAAACAAATAAAGTCAATTTTTAACAAAGCTATAATAGAAATTTTTAAGGTAGTCGAGTATTAAATTTTTATATAAGGAAAAATCATTATGTTATATTCAATATAACTGAATATTATATAAATACCTTTACGTCAAATAGGTCAAGATTAATAAATTAGTAAAGCTAACAAGAAACAATTTTATAATGAGCAAAAACTTCAAAAATAATGGATATCAATACAATGGGATTATAAAGTGACCCTTAAGATAAATAAATCAAGATTATAATTTTAAATTAATAAAGTTGATAAGGAACCATTTTATTATGAACTAGACCCCTCCCCCCGCATTATTATTTTCAACACACACATTGAAGAATCATCATAGACTGAGTGACTATCGACATTTTTATGAGAAATAAATTAAATTTTCATAATAAAATATAGCCTACGTTACTCGCTGATAATGTAGCTTTATATTGGTGAAAGAAGTTTTAAAATCGGTCCAGTAGTTTTTGAGTTTATCCATTACAAACAAAAAATCAAATCTTTCCTCTTTATAATATTAGTTTGGATGAAAAAAAAGTAAAAAAGGATGTGGATATTATTACATTACAAAATTATAAAAGTTATAAATGAGTTAGTTTATCTTAAATTCACTTTATATTTTCATTGTATTAATATCCATTCTTTTTGACTTTTTTTTCTCATAATACACCGGTTTCTTTTTAACTTTACTAATTTATTAATCTTGACCTATTTGACGTAAAGCTATTTATATAATATCCAGTTATATTGAATGTAGCATAATGTTTTTTTCCTTATATTCAAATTTTATCTATCTCATTACTACACTTCCCAATGAATGTAATTAAAATTACCCGCGTATTGTTTTAGGTATTTTGAAACTTCACAACGTCCGTTCTTATAATAAATACCTGAGTGTAAATGTTTCCATGATATACCTACAGATTCATTCATATATCTAGAGCCGGATTTGGGAAACTTTTGGTCTCCAATCCCCTTATAAAATTATTAAAGGCCCTATTTATTCAGATCTCCAGGTAAATTGTTTTACAGTTTGTAGGGGGTGAGCCGACAAGTATTTCTGTAACATCTGTCGAAGTTACAAAAATAAGAACAGTACAATTATATACCAAATATTTATTATTGGTTAGCGCAAATCATCTCAGCCAGCTGTAGTCGAAACGTCCCATTCCACTTAACCTTCAACAGAGCCCTGCGTTTGTGGAGTTCGCGATAATTCGCGAATGTTAGATATGGCATTTTTTCTTTCAGATGTTCACATTTCAGGTTACCCTGATTGCAAATATATGCTCAGAATTGTCGCGATAATTCGCGAAATCGGCGTTTTAGCGCGATATTCGCGATTTTAAATGATGTCCGCGATAATCGCGATTTAGTCGCGATTTTCGGCATTCGCGCTAATATTTTGGGATATTGAAAAATAAAAATTGAAAGTTTTGATGGAAGAGAGTGATGGCATCGAAAGTTTAAAAATTGAGAATGTGCTGCTAGGGCTGAAGACAGACAGTATGTTCAGTGACTTCGCAACAAAGTGTTTGCAAGCGTTGTGGCTGCCGATTTCAAATGCAGATTCAGAACGATATTTTTCTAGGTATAGTTTAGTAGTAACAGACCGCAGAACCACAATGAAAGTGGATAACATTGTTACCAGCTGCATGTTGCAGTTTGGTGATGTTGAGTAGTTATTTTGTATTTTTCTAGCCTAAATTGAGATTTAAAAATATAGTCACAATTTTTGTGAAGTAACAAGATGATTTTTGTGTAATATTTTGTCTTTGTGACTTGTACATACTTTTCCCGGACCAGCTGCCGCTAAATCTTACTTTTTTAATAAGTTGACAGCACATTTTTTTGCGGACTAGTGTTTTTTACCGTTTTGTCCAAACAAAATGTAATTTTTGGTTTTCACTTCAATATGTTTAGTTTACCTGTTTCAAACATTGTCCTGGAAGTCTAGTTTTAACCCAACAAAGTCACTTTAATAACGAAAGTTTGGTAAAAACCCCTTTTTTAACGCTTTTGTCTTAATTCGATAATTTCGTCGCAAAAATAGGATTTTTGTAATTCACCGCTTATTCACCGCTTTTGGGAAACTTAAAAACGAAATTGGGCCTTTTTATTCACCATAAAAGCAGGGCTCTGACCTTCAATGATACGGGAGGACCTAAACAACACGACCGACCCCAATCTACTAGCCTTGTTGACTTACCGAGTCAAGCGAGCTCTAGCATAGTTCCTCCCTCATCCGCCGTCGCCGCCACCGCTTCCACCTCAGACCAGAATCGTCTACAAGCTTCCAGAGGAATCTAGATTTACCTTCTCCAAGGTTATGGCACAGAATAGAAGGCTGATCAATCTTCCATCACGTGTATATCCAATAGTTTATCCTTCAACCCATCCCTTTTCCTAGCTTGCACGCTGCAGCTATAGAGTGAATATATATATACCGAAGTATTTTATTTGTAAAATTACTCTTGGCTAGATTTTCGTTGTGGACGCTTCTAGTTCAATAAAATGTAAGCCATTAAATTCCTTTTCGGCCACTCATTCAAAATGATCTTTTCGGCATCTTGATATTGAACTTAAATCTTTTGTCTCAGAATTTTTGTTGAATATAAATATTCTAATTTAATTAATTTTTTTTAATATTGAAAGATATTCAAAATCGATTAATTTTTAATACGGAAAAATATTTGCATAATTAACTTGGTGAACATAGTTAATACATTTGGTAACTAATTGGATTGCTAACTAAATTAAAGTCTAGAGATAGAAAAACTTATGATTGGTATAATTGTTCTAATCAACCTATAAAATATGAGTCTTTTGTACTTGTGCATATACGGTGACCTGGTGGTCTAGGGGTAAGGTGTCAGACTTCTATGCTGGCGACCGGGGTTCAATCCCCGGTCCCGACAAATATTTATCTGATTACCAAACCCTTCCTTCACCTCTGACAAGACATATTGTGAATGTGTGGAATGTCAGGCCTCCCACCGTGGTTCGGATCCCACGTTAAACTATAGGTCCTCCACTTCATCTCACAGTCACCCTACCATTACACATTAGCGTAAGTGCGTATAGCCTGAACGGGTAGTAAGACGTGGTGCTAATAATAATACTTGGGCATAGAATGAAAATCAAGATTAGAAAGATCCAGTTTAGGTTTGATTTTGGCGAATATTAATTATAGTATTATAATGTTTAAAATATGGAAGGTTTGATAACTAAAATAATAAAGGATTTTTATCAGTAAACTATGATCAATTTTAGTAATTATGGTATTCTAAATTTTAATAGTTTTGATCGAGTTTCTTTTAAAAGTATACGTTATTACGTAGCTTATAAACTCTTGTACATAATATGTTTTGTTTTAATAAAGTCAGTTTGATGAAAAAATTATAAATTTTTTCATTTCATTACTAGAATTTTGTCCTTATGGCATAGAACATTAGGTATGGAAATATGGTAATACTTTTTACGTAAAACTTAACATTGTCACTAATTGAGAGAAAATTAATAATGTCTTAAGCAATATATCCCTATTAAATGAAACTCTTCCTCCTGTATACTCTTAGCAAGAACTTTAATCTTGTATACCTACGAGAAATAGTTGCAAGTTTTGATGTGGTTCTGAAGTAATTGTATTTTGATTATGAAAGTCGGTTGGGCTCAATTGTTAACGCTATTACAGGTTTTTTTTTCTATCTAGTCTATCATATAGTATTATCTGTTGTGATTTTAGGATCTATGATATTGCTATAGATCAAGCAATACATTTTATAAAAACAGGACTTATTAAATTAGATTAATTGTTTATATCATTCTAATATATACCTTTTTAAAATTAATATTATTCTACCGAATAAATATCAAATACAATTTTCTAATTGGACTTCTCTGTTATGCTACCTACTTCACCTAATCAGCTACCAGTTTTTTCTTTTATTGTCGATATATATATTCCCTTTTTGGCAGCTTACGTGTTGTGTGAAGGGATCCAGCTTAGAACAGTTATTATATATATAATAACGGTTCCAAATGCACCCACCCTTCGTCCTTAAGGGATAAAAGGAAGGATGTGCAACATTACAATATAAAAAAAATGGTAATTCTACAATTTCCTTTTTTTAGCTATTGTAATGTTGCACATCCTTCTTTTTATCCCTTAAGGACGTATGGTGGGTGCATTTCTACGTAATTAACTTGGGTTCGGTGACGTCAAAGTTGTTGCTGTATCCTTTGCACCAGGAGGGGTAGGCAAAACATGCATCTCACTTCGCAAACCAACACAAGCATCCCCACCATCCCCTCCCTTCCTTGACATTCAGGATGGTGCCAGTGTATTACCAACCCCTGTGCCCACCTTCCTCAACACCCCTCACATCTTTGAGTGGGGTCAGACATTCGGGTGGTCCGTGGATATCTCTCTTTATAAAGACGTTCTGCTGTCATTGCGTGGCTTCCAATAAGAAGTGACTCCATTTCTTCAGTCGAGATGCCTCTGAGCTCTCAATATCAGCCATTGTCAGGGCCAACAACCATATATTTGAAATAATCAACGATTTATAATCGGCATCTGTTGTAGTGCAATCCAATGTCTGCTACGAATCATCATTTACATACTCGCATTTGCGTGGAAGGAGAGTGGAAAACCATTTAGGAACCCCCCCCCCCCCCAGTTCACCCGACCGAGATTCGAACCTCGATCTCCCCGTCCTCAGCAGTCGAGCTCAACACGACAAGCGCGTTAGCCAACTACGCCACCGAGGCGGGTGCCTGGGAAAAGGAAAGTTTAAATTAAATTTTTTGTTTCCACGTTACACTCTAGTGTTAGGGATATGGATGGTTAAATTTAGAGGAAGTGTATCTGAATTTGCGTAGAGGAAGAAAGGGAAACCATCAAGGAAAAAAAATAATCATAGCACACCCAAACATGATTCTAATCCCGATCCCCGGGCAGTCACTCCATTACGAGAGTGACTCTTTAGACTAATACCCTCGAAGCAGGTGAATAATATTAATAAAGGTGATTCATTCGATAAAGGCCCCACTAATCGAGTTCCCATGACCTTGCCTTATGACGTATGCATAGCGTCGGTGTTGGCTTTTTTTTTTACGGATCATTACAACATAAGTCTACCCTTAAATATTATTATTATTATTAGCACCGCGTCTTACTACCCGTTCGGGTTATACGCACTTACGCTAATGTGTAATGGTAGGGTGATTGTGAGATGAAATGAAGGATCTACAGTTTAACGTGGAATCCGAACCACGGTGGAGACCTGGCATTCCCCACATTCACAAGATGTCTTGTCAGAGGTGAAGGAAGGGTTTGGTAATCAGATAAATTGGTGCCAGGACCGAGGATTGAACCCCGGCCGCCAGCACAGAAGTCTGACACCTTACCCCTAGACCACCAGTTCACCTACTACCCTTAAATAGTTAGTGAGTTTGGAAATCAGTCAACAGACGATGAACCAACGAACTATAAATAAATAAAGATAAGTTTGGAGACTCTAGCGAGCGAATCACCCTGCATAATAGTAAAATTTTTATCAATATTAGACGCAAAAAAAAACAACAATTTTTTTATTTTCAAAACGGTCCTTCTAACCAAAACCCTACTAAATTTTTATATATTTTTTTTTGTAAAATCGTTGAATTTTTTTATTATCATCTTAATTAAGTTCAATCCAATAATTCCCGCAACTTGACGCTTGCTTCTGACACATCTTCATTCCCCCCTCATTTTCCTTCCCTCCTCTAACTTTAAGGTAAGACCAAACAAAACTTTTCACCACATTGTTTCAACGTCGGATGCGTTGTCTCCAGAAAACCACCTCACGGGAAAAGACAAAGAGACAAGACCTAAAAGAAGAGAGAGAGAGAGAGAGTGAAATTAGCGCCGTGAATGCTCGAGTATGTACTAACGAGGTCTTTAAATGAACTCAAGTCCTAATTAAATTCCTCTTAATTCACGTCTTCTTTGCGCTCCTTCCTCCCCCCCCCGATGGAGGCAGGTGGAGTTTAAATGGCCACAAGGTGCGTTCGCTGTAAGAGGCGACACGTTTCCTCAATTAACACGGCGTGTATTCTCCGCACTGAAAACATCAACCTTTCACTTTATTTCCTTTAAATTTATTTACTTTAATAATTATTAGAAAAAAAGTATTGCAATCGATTTTGACATCGAAATTATGATAAATCCAGATGTTGTGTACTCCCGAACAGAAAAAAAAGTGGGATATTATAATTCTTTTTATTCACATGTTTGACCCCCATGTCTGTTTATTCCTTTCTATATCTGTCTGTCCCCATGTCTTTCCGACTTTCCCCGTGTCCATCTATCCGCAAGTATGTTTGTTCGTGCTTACATCTGTCCATCTATCCCAATGTTTGTATGTTTGTCTCTATGTTTGTCTTTCTGTCCCCATGTGTGTCTGTATGTCTGCTTGTCTCCATATCTCTCTGCCCCCATATATGTATGTCTCCATATCTCTCTGCCCCCATGTCTGTCTGCCTCCATAACTGTCTTTCTACATATTCACATATATGCATTTTTTCCTCCCATATCTGACCCTTTCAACTAAAAAAATATCCTGGTGAGAATCGATCGGCCGACCCGTGATCATCAAACCTCAAACAATTCTTTTTAACGAGTCTCAGGCAATATTCTCTCTTTATTTGTAATAAATAAAATCACATCTTTTTCCTCATATTGTTTCACATTGTAAATAAGTTAGATGGTTCTCAAATATAACATTTTAAGGTTCCGGTTCGATAAGAATAAAAATTCCTCTTCTTTTCGGTTCTTAAATACAGTCTAAGTCCACAAAAAAAATCCTGAGAAAAGGAAAAATCAAGTGTTTCAAAATAAAAGGGTAAAGAAAAAGGACATGAAATAATATTATAAAAAAGAATTATAAAAATTTAGAACCAATAAGAACCTAAAAACATATCGATTCCTATTCCTGTTATGGTTCCTAAATAATTTATTTTTAGGATTATGTTTCAGATTCCTTAAATATAACTACTAATTTAATTTATCGGCTATAGTTCCAGTTCGACTTCCTGTTTCTAGTGCACATATAGATCTAATGTTTTCCCCCCGGATAATAACCAAGTTTCAGCATTCCTTCCATCTCCTTCCCCCACCCCTTCCAGAGGGTGTTTTTGCACCGAAAAGAGTTTAACGTATTTAAAGTCTGAGATTTTAATGAATTAATGTTGTCCTACTTTTAAAAAAAAATATAAAGAGAGAGAGAGGGAGGAGAAGATAATAGCTTTGTTAGTCGTGTGGCGCCTCCCAGACTTAAGTAATGTTCTCCTGAGGAAAGTAAGCACGGCACGTAATTAACGTTAAACCTACTCGTTTGTGCTGCCATCTTGTAGCAAACCCACCCATTTTTTCAACCTTCCCCCTCCCCCTAGCACAGCTCGAGAAAGTGAGGCCGCTAAACAGTGAGAAAGGGTGGGAAATAGAAAGAGGGGGGATGGTTTTTAGAAAGTTACCACAAGAGTTTTTAGAAGGTTAAAAGGATAGATGGTTGGTAAAGGAGGGAGTATAGGAAAAGAGAAATAAGCTGAAAGAGCAAGAGGAGTTTTCGCAAGAGAATGTAACTTTATTTACTGAAAACATTACAAGGAAAATATAAAGACTTTTGTTGTTTGCCAAGGTAACATGATAAATTTGAAGTTGCCTTTCTCTCTGAGATGGAGAAGAGTAAAATGTGTGTAATGGTAAGAGAGTAGGGAGGGGGGGATAAAGAGTGGAAGGGGTAGGGTGGTTGCCAGTGGGAGTCAAAAAAAAGGGGAGGGGGGAGGTGTGTTGGTCTTTGGAGAGAAGTTTTTAGCGGGTTTAAAAGCCTTTCTCTCTTCTTTAGATGTTATATAGCTTACCGTGAATGTTATTTACTACTTTTTGGTTCTTTGTGGGAACCTGCTCGGTTTATGTGATGTAATCAGAATTTGGGTGGTGAGAGTTTGCGTGAGGGGGGAGGGGGGGGAGCAGGCAAAGAAAAATTAAGAGGGGGAAAGGGTTCCAAGTTATGGTTCCTAATGTAACAATTTTAAGTAAGAATAGTAATATATGTGTGAGTTCATATTACAAAGGGCTATGAGTTTAAAAGGACCCTTTAGGAGCCTAATTATTTTTAATACTAGAAAAATCATTGTTTTGGTAAAATTGTCATAAAGTCTACCATTGAGAGCTCAAGTTGAATATTTTAAAAGTACAGTGGTGTAACGTGGAGTGTTGCCAGCGTAAGCAGAGTTAGCTTAAACTGTACTCTTCATTCACCTTGATCTGTAGCAAGCTCAGTTTACTTAGTTAAACCATGGTGCCGGATTATTAGATAGGGTAAGGTAGGACTAATACCTGTCAGGGTAGATGGAATATACCTGAAAGTTTGTTATCATCAATCAGCAGAGCACTCATTGGTTAGGTATCAACGCAAAAAAACACTTCCAATATGAGGTGTATAGAGAGCCTGCTTACGATTGGTCAAATGGGAACCAAGTGGGGGAGAACATATCACAGGTACAATTTGCTCTGTCTTGGAAACACTCCATTATATACCACTTGAAAAGCCCTGTTCTTGTCATTGGGTAGTTAAATTATTATTATTATTATTATTATTATTATTATTATTATTATTATTAGCGCCGCGTCTTACTACCCGTTCGGGTTATACGCTTTAATTACTAATTACACTCATGGATTAGGAATTGGGAAGGTTGAATTAGAGGAAGTGAAACCGCATTTGCGTGGAGGGAGCGTGGAAAACCATTTAGGAAAAGAAAGTTCACCCGACCGAGATTCGATCTCCCCGTCCTCAGCAGTCGAGCTCAACATGACAAGCGCGTTAGCCAACTACGCCACCGAGGCGGGTCATTTACAAAGGTACACAAATAATACCCAAAACATTAAATACTGGAAAAACAAATTACAAGAATGTTGATGTTTATATTCGTCAGGATAAACAAGTGCCAATAAAATCAAATGAATAAAGAATATAGATTGACGAAGATAATCATAGAAGATGTGGAAGGGAGAAACTCTAGAGGGAGACCTAGAATGGGGTCCATGGATCATATAGCAGACGATGTGGGTGGAAGAAGGCAGAAATATATAAATAATTTGACCAAGGATAGGTAGAGCTGCAGAAAACTAATCGCAAGGTTGATGATGATGATTGTTTTCAAAAATATATGAGCGATATAATAAATAGGGGGGAAAAAATCAATTCTCTAAGAAAAACTGCAATAAGATTAGGTGGAGAATTTTTAAAAATGTTGTTTGAAAAACCTAGAAAAAGTCGGGAAAGTTTATTTTAAACTATACCCTCGCCCCCCGCATTATTATTTTCAACACACATATTGAAGAATCATCATAGACTCTACCATAAAATATGAGCGACTATCGACATTTTATGAGGAATAAATTACATTTTCAAAATAAAATATAGCCTATGTTACTCGCTGATAATGTAGATTTATATTAGTGAAAGAAGTTTTAAAATCGGTCCAGTAGTTTTTGAGTTTATCCAATACAAACAAAAAATCAAATCTTTCTTCTTTATAATATTAGTGTAGATGTTTTTTTAGCAAGCCTGGATTTTAAAATTATTAATTATTTCACCTTTTTTTTAAAGATAGCTTCCCAAATAAAACAGTGAAATAAAAACATCATATTCTCAGTTCACGTGGACTAAACGTCAAAATCAGCGATTTTATGGAAATGGGAAGGTTGGTGTTTGCATCCCGACTAGATGTTCTAAGTTTTTTTTTCTAGATTATGTTTCCATCTCCCTTCACACAAATGTGGGTACATTTCCTCTAATTGGTACCTTCCTTAACCCCAGCTCATTAGTTTAGTTATATATGGATGGCTTGGACGAAGTAAAAAAATAACTTTAGAAATCTCAAACAAATCTTTATTTGGGAGTTGGTCCCCGTCATTTGGAACAGACTGTAGTTTCTGAAGAACTGTGATGGCACACATTTCATTACACCCCATAAACACATTGGGCTAATAATATTTAGGGCCATTAGTCGGGTCCTTGGTTTGATGTGTCACTTTACCCTCACTCCCTCACACCCCTAGTTCAACCCTCAAACAACTCACCCCCTAATAAACATGAAGAGGGCTAAACGAATTCGGAGTGACTTCGAAGGGTGTGACATGCTTCATGTTTTTTTTATTAACGGGATATTTAACTTGAGCTTTCTAAACCCACTAATTATATTAGCCTACGACTTAGGCCTACCAACTAGCTTAACCTAATGCACCTTATTAAGTACTACACACCCTGACTTAGTGCTTATATAAAATTACCCTTTTGGATGACAGGATTAACCCGTGTACAAATAGTATTTTTTTATTGTACGTATTTGTAGGTGACCTGGCGGTCTAGGGGTAAGGTGTTGGACTTCTGTGCTGGCGGCCGGGGTTCAATCTTCAGTCTTGGCACAGATTTATCTGATCACCAAACCCTTCTTTCACCTCTGACAAGACATCTTGTGAATGTGTGGAATGCCAGGCCTCCACCGTGGTTCGGATTCCACGTTAAACTGTAGGTCCTTCATTTCATCTCACAATCACCCTACCATTACACATTAGCGTAAGTGTGTATAACCCGAACGGGTAGTAAGACGCGGTGCTAATAATAATAATAATATTGTAGGTATTTAATATTTACTTTCTAAACCAACTGATTATATCAGCATACGACTTACAAACCAACCTAAATTAAGAGTAGATGCAACACCCAACCCCCAGCCGTTAAATCATCACTGTGAGAGGGTAAATTCCCATAATCGCCAATGATACAGTTTTCGGCCATGCCTGGAACACAACACAGGACCCTTAGCATAGTAGGCGGACACACTACTGACTTTGCTAAGTTGTTGAAACATAAATGATAAAGATTTATAAATTCCAAGTCTGACACATTGGCTTGTTTTGTAGCGTACGGGGGTCTGGGTGTTATGATTGTTCTAGATTAAAGTTAGTTTATAAGTCGCGTGCTTATATTATCAGTTTGTTCGGTAAAAAAAAACCTTTTTTTTATTTTGTTTTTATCACCACGTCTTACTACCCGTTCGGGTTATACGCTTATGTACTAATTACGCTAGTGGTTTTAAAGATTAGGAAGGTTATTTTATAGGAAGTATACCAACATTTGCGTCTAAAGAGAGAGTGGAAAAACTATTTAGTGAAAAACACCCTCAGTACACCCGACCGATATTCGAACCTTGATATCCCCGTCGTCGGTGGTCTAGTCTACTGCGAGAGTAGTGCCTTAGACAATGTGACCACCGAAGAGGGTAATTGCACGTTAAATACCTTGAATACTCTAACTTTCATGGAAGGACCTATGTGTTTTTCCAATTATTTTAGCATTGAGTGATACGTTTAAAATATTTTTTTTTTTACGGTTGTTGTTTGTTACTACTGTTACAGTGAGAACTATAAGATGGCGTGAAAATGGAAGAGTTAACGTGAATTAAGGTGGGAGTGTAGGGGACGTGAGAAAATATTTGTGTTCTTGTAGTTTTTGTATAAATAAAATATTGCTCAAGTAGAAACATGAATTTTGATTTTTTCCATAGAGTAATATCAAAAAGATTATTTTATTCGTCACGAAAATAGCGAAATCAAAACATAAACTTTTTAAAAGATAGAGGAAAGGTTAGTTTCAAATCACGAAATACCCATGAAAAATATTCAAGTCCTAATTAGATTAATGTAAGTAGAATAGTAAACTAAAAATATTTGCTGAAACAAAATTTTACTCATTTTGAAAATAGCTTTTTTAGTCATAAAAAAATGCAAAAACACTTATCTTAACTCATGCTCCATAGCCCCTACCTTAAATTTTCAAAGTTCTATTCAAGTCCGTGTATTCCATCAATTAATTATAAGATACTAGACCCTTCCCCCTCTCCCCCCCCCCATTATTATTTTCAACACACATATTGAAGAATCATCATAGACTCTACCATAAAATATGAGTGACTATCGACATTTTTATGAGGAATAAATTAAATTCTCAAAATAAAATATAGCCTATGTTACTCGCTGATAATGTAGCTTTATATTGGTGAAAGAATTTTTTAAATAGGTCCATTAGTTTTTGAGTTTATCCATTACAATTAAAAAAAAATCTTTCCTCTTTATAATATTAGTGTAGATAATACTATATCGGCTTATCATTAATTCTTCTATTTAAATAATGTTTGTATTAATTGTATTATTTTATATAGGGTCTAATTTACATATTTCTCCTTACCAAATTTTTAAATTTAAATTACTTTTGTTATAATGTTACATGCGCTAAACTATGTTTTATCGCGAACTTTTGATCAGTTTGCAAAATGGTTGGTCTGTGAATGAACGTTTTCCACCACCGTGGCTAAAAACCCTCTCACAATAGTTTGTATCTACGTTCATAGGCCTACAATGCAACCTTGATATAAACTAATACACTCATTAATCAATCGGTTGTATCTACGTGGGTTAACAATGTAGCTTCGATATTATCTAATTCACTAACTAATCAATCGGCTGCATCTTTTTAGGTCTACAATGTAAACTCGATATAAACTAATACACTAACTAATCAATCGGCTGTACCTACGTAGGCCTACAATGTAGCCTCGATATAAACTAATACACTCATTAATCAATCGGCTGTACCTACGTAGGTCTACAATGTAGCCCCGATATAAACTAATACACTCATTAATTAATCGGCTGTACCTACGTAGGCCTACAATGTAGCCTAGATATAAACTAATACACTCATTAATCAATTAGTTGCATCTTTGTAGGCCTACAATGTAGCCTAGATATAAACTAATACACTCATTAATCAATCGGTTATATCTTTTTAAGCCTACAATGTAGTCTCGATATAAACTAATAGGTCTACACTAGTCAACCTATTTTCAAATTTATTTAATATAATTGCGTGTGAAGTGAATATTGATAGACCTAGTCCCACGACAACTCCAGTTAGGCCTACTGGGGAAAATTCGTCACCAGATTCATCAGTTTCAGGTAATAGTCACATATATCAATATCTTAAAATTAAATATTTCTTTTTCCATCAACCCCCAAAACAGTAGACTATATTTACCATGAAACTTTACCGTTTATTATTTTACTGTACTTGCTAAGCAACATTAAGCTAGGGCTAGTTATTAATTTATGAAGGGGTAAAGACCCAAATGAAACCGGTGAAATTACTAATAATAGCTCGGAACTCTCGTTGAAGTTAACGAGTGCTTCATATGGAGTTTAATATTATTTTCTCTGTTGATACATTCGTGCGTTCGTTTAACGACGCCTTCGACAATTCTCATTTAATTATGGCCCTGAACAAAAGGTAAAGTCGAACGATAGTGAACAATAAAAATGTTTACACTATTATACTAATAAACATAGTATTTCTAGACTGTGCATTAAATCTACATTTAACAGGACTCACATCCAATGCAATTTGTGACACCTTTTTTTATTTAATGACATCACGGCTGTAGATATATTGTGCTGAAAGTTCAGCACAGTGGGAGTGACTGCATGCGGGTGACCTGGCGGTCTAGGGGTAAGGTGTCAGACTTCTGTGCTGGCGGCCGGGGCTCAATCCTCGGTCCCGGCACAGATTTATCTGATTACCAAACCCTTCCTTCACCTCTGACAAGACATCTTGTGAATGTGGGGAATGCCAGGCCTCCACCGTGGTTCGGATTCTACGTTAAACTGTAAACTGTTCATCTCACAATCACCCTACCATTACACATTAGCGTAAGTGCGTATAGCCCGAACGGGTAGTAAGACGCGGTGCTAATAATAATAATAATAATAATAAATATAATAATAGACTGCATGCGCTGTATTGTTGTAATAAGTTTGCACATGCGCAATGGTTCAACTTACTTTTAGGGATGTGGTATTAAAAAAAATCGATACTTACCAACGTAAAAATCTCGATGTTTTTAATTTATGTTTTAGGTTCAATGTTATGGCATAAATTTATATTTTTTCCCCCCATCGATTTAAAAAAAAAAAATTCAATATCTATCTTTGGTTTTCAAAACGAGAAGTGATTCTGATGGTGACTACTGCTCCACCGTAAGCCTATACTTGTCAAGGATGTCCTGGAATTTAAAGACAACTCTTTCTCTTCGTTTAAAAAGTTTCTCATCTAATGCCGCTATGCTCATGCCAGATATTCAACAACTGTTGAAAATTCATTTCTTTGGTTGTACTGAAGTAATTTTTTTTTTGACCAAAAAATATTTTGCCATAAAGCTGCAAAAAAACACTGACCATTTCCCACGATCCCTTTATCCCCACCTTAAGCTGGTGGAATCTTCTAACCATTTGTCAAATATGAGGGCTGTAAACCACATAATATGGTGCTATACAGTCCAATTTTCAAAGGAAGAGACTTATTTGACTACTAAATGAGATATTAAATGTACTTAGACGTATCTACGTGTCAAGGGATGTGATTTTTAGCTGTAATTTTTGAGAGATAAATATATACCAATAAATTAAAACTAATATTATAATAGCTCAATTTTGGGAGCACATTATTTGTTTGTGTTTTCTTTAAAAGGCCCTTCATTTGAAAATTGAACTGTAGCAATCATTTTCATTGGTTGAAATAACTCTCTTTGACTGATGTGCCATGAGGGTGTCAACATATATTGATTATAATAACGTAGTGGTTCAGTGATTTGCTTGCGTCACCATAAATACGTGAATTACGGGTATGCACCCTCTTCTTTCTCTGTCTCTCTCTGCTCCACCTCCCATTGCTCTCCTCCCCCCTCCACCCCTCTTATTCCTGTGAGATGCTGCGGACGTCCATGGACCTCATCACTTTAACAAGGTCCCTTTCTACTCTACTCTGGTCTATTTGGCTCATTAAATGGCTTTTAGCGGAGAGCTGCTATCTCCCCCCTCCCCCCCTCCCTTCACCGTTCTCTCTACCAACAGTATAGCAGGAGATACGCAGGGGTAGGTTAGGAAGGGAAGGAGATCTCCCTACTCCCACCCTCCTAAATCCCTCCCTCCCTATCTTCTACAAGGGCTGTGTGCTCATAGGGTGTGATGTGTCACAAAGTTGGTCAGTATTTGCTACTGAATTATTTGTATATCAATTAGAGGTCAAATCCTATATCTCTCAAATCCAAATCTCTATCTTTACTCACCTTAACGTCACCGGTAGGCAACGCCCTTAAGTTAATTTTTAAGTTCTATGCCGTAGCAGCTATAATTATGTTAATAAATTTCATGATATAATCCTTTCATTATTATTATTATTATTATTACTATACATTTCGTAACAAAAAGTAAATCAAAATATAATCACTCTCTTTTCTAGCCCATAAATATTTTAAGTTTATATCAAACGTTAAAAAAAGATTTAAAAATTGGTTATCTGTGAAAGGTTTTGAATTTGATGCGATATAACTGGACAAAGTTTATCATTTCCAAATGGCTTACATCTACAACTGGGATTTAAAAAAAAAGTGAAATTGGGCTGCATTATATGTCCTAAAGTCCATGGATCAAACAGAATCATAGATTGAGCCTAATATGGCCCACTGGCCACAAGTTTGGAATGCTTGGTTTATTCCAAAATTTATCATTTTACTTAATTTACAGTAGTGTAAAAATTTAGCATTTAGTAATTAATTTTATTTTATAAATCAACATAAAAATTAATGTCATAAGGTTAACATCCTATGTTTAAATAGTTTTGAAAGATTTAAAATTCGAGTTCTAAATTTGATATTTATGGGTGGAATAAAGATTCAGATTAAAAAAAACTTATTCAAACCATCTCTAAAAAATAACATCTAAGAATAACAGAACGGGGTTCAAACCTGAACCAATCTCTCACCGGAATACAGGACAATATTAGACTGACGTCTTTTACCGGGTGTTTACTGCTGTAGATGCAAGTTGGCTCTCCAGATAGAAATAAAGATAATATAGAATCTTATCTACAACCGTAGCTCGGTTAGCGGAAAGATTATCCAATACCAATGTACCGCTGTCCAGGGTAAGCACGAATGTACTAATAGTACACCCTTTCCGTGGAGGCTCTTTCCATGTCCCGATGAGATGAGATGATATGATAATTATTATTATTAGCACCGCGTCTTACTACCCGTTCGGGTTATACGCACTTACGCTAATGTGTAATGGTAGGGTGATTGTGAGATGAAATGAAGGACCTACAGTTTAACGTGGAATCCGAACCACGGTGGAGGCCTGGCATTCCATATATTCACAAGATGTCTTGTCAGAGGTGGAGGAAGGGTTTGGTAATCAGATAAATCTGTGCCGGGACCGAGGATTGAACCCCGGCCGCCAGCACTGAAGTCTAACACCTTACCCCTAGACCGCCAGGTCACCGTAATGATAGTGAATATGAGGGTGTTAAACCAGTGGAAACACTTAAACCAAACCTAAACCTAATTAAACAAATCCTGATGACAGTTGAGGTAGAATCCCAGGTACCAGCCGGAAATTGAACCCGGGACCTCTAGGTCAGTATCCAGGGGGCTCTGACCACTATATTACGAGGCCGGGTAGCTAGAAATAATTATTAAGGTTAATACTATCCGATCATTCTCCAGACCAAATAAAAATTGATATTCCAAACATTTGAAACAATGTACAGTAGCCTAATGGCTTCTTTGGTGCTGACTTCTGACGGTCAACATTTAGGTATATACCTAAATTTTAACCGACAGAAGTGACAGCTGCTAAACACACGTTTTTGCAGATCATATGGTTCGGCGTAGGGATACATAATTTTGTCTGGTAACTTTTCAAAGCTGTCAGCTGTGAGCTGTCAGTCAGCACCGAAGAAGTAATGGGGCTACTGTACTGTATATTATATAGTTTTAGAATGATCTTGTCCGTGATGTGAAAAGAACACGTTCTCTTGGATGATTTCAGAGCTTACTGAGGTCCTCGTTACGCACCCGGCCTTTCTACCAACCCATCTACTGAAAGCTGTAAGACCAGACTGGCTCTTAACATCACAGAGACTACATGAGGACACTCATACCAGACAAACACGACCTCAAACTTCACCTGAACAATCTACAGTTATTGTAACTACCTTCACAACTAATATGACTCTAACTTCACCTGAACAATCTCCAGTTCGTGTAGCTACCTTCATAACTAATATGACTCTAACTACACCTGAACAATCTCCAGTTCGTGTAGCTACCTTCATAACTAATATGACTCTAACTTCACCTGAACAATCTCCAGTTCGTGTAGCTACCTTCATAACTAATATGACTCTAACTTCACCTGGACAATCTCCAGTTAGTGTAACTACCTTCAGGACTATTATTACTCTAACTTCACCTGGACAATCTCAAGTTAGTGTAACTACCTTCAGAACTAATATGACTCTAACTACACCTGGACAATCTCCAGTTAGTGTAACTACCTTCAGGACTATTATTACTCTAACTTCACCAGGACAATCTCAAGTTAGTGTAACTACCTTCAGAACTAATATGACTCTAACTTCACCTGGACAATCTCCAGTTAGTGTAACTACCTTCAGGACTATTATTACTCTAACTTCACCAGGATAATCTCCAGTTAGTGTAACTACCTTCAGGACTATTATTACTCTAACTTCACCTGGACAATCTCAAGTTAGTGTAACTACCTTCAGGACTATTATTACTCTAACTTCACCTGGACAATCTCAAGTTAGTGTAACTACCTTCAGAACTAATATGACTCTAACTTCACCTGAACAATCTCCAGTTAGTGTAACTACCTTCAGGACTATTATTACTCTAACTTCACCTGAACAATCTCCAGTTAGTGTAACTACCTTCAGGACTATTATTACTCTAACTTCACATGAACAATTTCCATTTAGTGTAACTACCTTCAGGACTAATATGAATCTAACCCTGGGATTCAATACTGACCCAAATCTCGCCTGAACAATCTCCAGTTAGTGTTACAGCATGACTCACACCCTGGGTTTCAAAATTGTATATTTAACCGATCTTCAAGAACTGTTGAGGTTACTATGTATAGAAAATTTAACTCTATGTTTCTACTGGAGAATTATTTTTTCTTATTTTGTTCAAAAAGTTTTGATGTAAAAACTGAAAGAAAAAAACACTGCCCTTTTCTCATGTTCCCTCTACTCCCAATTTAATACATCCAACCGGCCATCACCGTAAAGCCAGATTAAATGAGAATGACATTTAGACAACGTATCCACCAATTTGTTACGATCAACAATTGATGTTAGGAGTATACCTTCTCCAGTATGTCAAGTCATACTGTTGTACCGGCCCGGATATTGGATATAGGCCAAAAGAGAGTGTAGGGACGACAATGGGATGTGCTGGAGATAAGTGACACTTGCAGCTGCAGGGTGCCCGGCACCGTGAGATAAACACAGGGCGTTACAAACAACACAAGATAAGTGATATTAGCCACTACAGAATGACTGTAAATGTGAGCTAATTACAGGGTGTTAAAAACAACACAAGACATTTTGTAGTGACATTTGCCAATACAGGATGTGTCGCAATGTAAGATGAACACAAGGCATTGCAAATAAAACCTTTTCCTAAAAGTAGATGATTACTCTAAAGACACAACAGTGAAGATAAAAACTATTAAGGGTCTCGATATTTTAAGGACGGGAAAGTAATCGTGTTTCAATAATTTCCTTGTTTGCTGGTATAAATTATGCTATAGTTATGGAATGATTCTTACTTAGCGTTACCAAGTATACGCCGCGTGTAGGTGACTATACAGTATGTCTTGGTCGACGAATTGAGGTTAGTAGGCCTTTTTTATTACTGCCATCTTGTCGGTGAATTTTGGTTGGTAGGCCTCCTTTATTCCTGTCACTTTGTCGGGGAATTTTGGTTGGAGGGCCTCCTTTATTCCTGTCACTTGGTCTGGGAATTTTGGTTGGAAGGCCTCCTTTATTCCTGTCACGTGGTCGGGGAATTTTGGTTGGAAGGTATTTTTTATTCCTGTCACTTGGTCGGGGAATTTTGGTTGGAAGGCCTCCTTTATTCCTGTCACTTGGTCTGGGAATTTTGGTTGGAAAGTATTTTTTATTCTTGTCACTTGGTCGAGGAATTTTGGTTGGAAGGCCTCCTTTATTCCTGTCATCTGGTCGGGGAATTTTGGTTGGAGGGCCTCCTTTAATTACTGTCACTTTGTCGGGGAATTTTGGTTGGAAAGTATTTTTTATTCCTGTCACTTGGTCGAGGAATTTTGGTTGGAAGGCCTCCTTTATTCCTGTCACTTGGTCTGGGAATTTTGGTTGGAAAGTATTTTTTATTCCTGTCACTTGGTCGAGGAATTTTGGTTGGAAGGCCTCCTTTATTCCTGTCATCTGGTCGGGGAATTTTGGTTGGAGGGCCTCCTTTATTCCTGTCACTTTGTCGGGGAATTTTGGTTGTAAGACCCCCCTTTATTGCTTCCATATTATTACACTAACAGAATACAGCCCACGAGCCCTGATAGACGTTCTAGAAATATTGAGTTCACATTTTTAAAATCCAAAGGCTAGATTCAATAGCTTCCATTGCGAAACTGACTCGCTATGCACCAACGGATAGTTTGTTTTTAAACTCTCTCACGCACGAACATGTTTGAGGCTGCCTGATGTTAAAAAAACTGCATTCTCCTTAAGTAGCTTAACAATTTGAGAGCATTGGTATTATGACTATGGAGACAAAGATATTTCCGTTGTCGAAAACGGTTCAGATAACAAGCCTAATGTGAGAAATGACATGAGGTGTCCAAACTCTCAGTGAAATCGTCAATGACAAAATGAAACAGAATGAATAGCAAAATGTGACCATTCTTGCGCATAAAGAAATCACCTTGTTTGGGTAAAATATAAAACTGTTAATATATGTTTTAATATTCAGTTGGATATGAATGTAAGACTTCACCACCCCAGTCTTTCTCCTTCCTCACCCCTTCACATAACTTCTTTGATACCGTTTATGATATTTCTACTTGTATTAGTAAATAATAAATAATCTAGCAAATAATATTATTATTTTATTTGTCTAAGCAATATTGAAATACATTGTATAGTAATTAATAATTTCTATAAAAATAATGTAAACCATATAAAATTATATTGAGTATAATAATTAGTTTAAATAATACTATTTTACTAAACTCAAACTGATATTTCAATATCTTAAACAAGAGATTGTTTAACACAGTAAATTTAGGCATAATTTTCATTTTTCAGATCCTGGATTTTATTTTTGTTCTTCTTTGAGTTATTTTTCCGTGTCTTGGGATCTTCGCGCCTCATCGACCTTCTCCTCGCTTTCCAACGAGCACTCTGTCGTTCCCCTGTCTTCTTCTGTTCAAGTTCATCCGCCATCTTGTGCAGTCTCGTGTACTGTGGGGAGATGTACCAGTCTTCTCCCTCATCTTCTTCCGGATCGGAGTAACTCAGGATGACGCGGTGTCTTGGAGAGCGTCCCTTCAGCGAATACCTGCCGTCGTCAGATTCCCCGTACCTAGCCTGTAATGCCCTTATCCTTTTCTGCTCCTCCTGCCATTTCTTGAACTTTTGAATCACGATATTATGACGTTCAGTAAAGTTGTCATTCTTATGGACTACACTTTCGTTGAAAATAGTATGTGGCTGTTTTAGGTCCTCGTAGTTGCGGCGTTTGTGGACATTGCTACTGGATCGATGGAACCTTCTTCTACCAGAGCCATAACCATGTCTTGGATAGTAAGATTCTTCCTCCTGAACGCCATTGTCCCAGCCATTTTCATCATCGTTGGTGCTCAAAACATTCCTCTGGTATGCTAACGGCCTGGTATCTGAATCATCGTGATTCAAATAACTCTCTCCCAAATCATACTTTTCGAAAGGCCAAGGGCTATCATCGCCCCTTTGTGACGCCAAGCCCTCATCGGGGTCTATGATAACGTTCCCAAATATTCTCTCAGCCTCAACCCCACCCATACCCTTTGGACTTGCGGGGTCTATGATACCGTTCCCAAATATTCTCTCAGCCTCAACCTCACGCTTACCCTTTGGACTTGCGGGGTATATGATACCGTTCCCAAATATTCTCTCAGCCTCAACCTCACCCTTACCCTTTGGACTTGCGACGTCATCCAAGTACTGGGGTATCTCACGTGTCCGACGTGAGTCACTGAGATGGTTGTCACTTGACCAGACCCTTGATGCGGCTTGAGAACGGTTGTTACCCTTGTGGGGGTAGTGATAGACGCGCTCGCGTTCGTAAATGACGCGGGTGCCTTGCGAGTTACCTGGTGAGGATGGATGGGTCCCAGAACCTGGAGGGACTCTGTATTCCGGTTCGCCGGAGGCCCTCCCGTGGTAGGTTACCACTTTATCTAAATTATCGTCGTCGTCTTCATTTTGATCGTCTTTGTCAGGTGTGCTGTAATCGTAATCGTCAGGACTATCAAGGTGCATATTGGGAACATTAGATTGGGGTTTCTCCCATGGGTCAACATTATCGTCTTCATGGGGGTGCTTCTTTTTGTGGTTATCCGCGAGTAACATCTCGTGTCTATCCTTGAAATAAGGATCATAACCTATGTGTGGGTACTTGTACCTGTCCTTTTTTTCATGTCTTATGGAAGAATAATCCGGCCTTTCTTGAGGGTCGTGCCTGGTTCCCGGTTTAATATTATCGTTCGGGTAGCTCCCCCCATTCCGAGGGCTGGGTATTGCTTGTGGATAATCCTGGGTGTTCTTAGTGAAGTGGTGGCTCTTGGAGTTAACACGGTGCGTTGCGTGACGCGTAGAATGAGTTTCGTGATGCGGAGAGGATGTCTTATCGTGCGGAGAAAGTTGTGGCAGCCCCAGTAGCATATTGAGGGCGTTGATCTGGGTGTAAAGGTAATCGTGAATCGGCTCCACCTTTTCTTTCTCGTCCGCCGAGAGTGACTCGTACTGGGCGATGAGCCTGTGCAGTAAATTGATCTTCCTGTGGATCTCCTCGGTGTAGTTGACCACCACGTTGGTGTATTTGTCGAAGAGGAAAGGTTCGGTCATACTCTGCGTGTATGACTGGTCCGTGCTCCTTGGTTTGCTCAGCATCCACTCGAGGAAGGATTGCAGCCGCATTGGTAGCTTGTAGCACGACCGTTTGTTCACCTCATCGTCAGTTAACCGGTGGACCATATCGACAACGTCTACTAGCATGTGCTGCATCCTCGCCTGAAAACTGAGATGAACATGGTATCAGCCGTATGGCACAGTACAATACTGCCACATAAAGTTTAGTTGATTCGAATATCTGATAAATACAAGTTTATATTATTAATTTATATTATTAATTTGGCGCATTTCATGTGTACTTTATGAACATAATAATTATAAAAGTTCATGACTGACAAGCTAACTTAATTACCAAACAAACTACAACACTCCAACACCCACTCCCCCATCAATTAAATATTTGCTGTAGAAGGGGAAGCGCCAAGTTCACCAATGGTATACTTTTCAGTCAAACCGAGAATCGAACCCAATATTCCTAGTTCAATAGATAAATGCGCTACCGACTGAGCTAAAGTACCAGTCTAAGGTTTGTAAAGGTTTCACATGTTAAAGGGAATTTACACTATCTAAGTTTTGCAATTTGATCTATAGGGGCTCAAATATAATATCTTTCCTACTTTGGCATCAATAAAAGTACTTGTTATACATTTTTAAACAATTATAACCAGGAATCTAACACATGAATTTAGACTATGTTACCTCTAACTAATACTAGCTAGAAGTTATATTGCCCAAATTTCTTATACGGACCAATTTTTCAATTTAGTTTTCTTATAATATGTTTACAGGATGGACAATAAAACAAATATTTATTGTGTATGAAATAATTTTGGATATAATTATTTAGAACAAATTGAAAAATTTAAAATTATCTATGAGAAAGGTATTGTTTTAATAGCTTTCATTTTCTTAACCATCATTCAAAATATATATAATTGGCAATCCTTACAAGCCTCATTCTTAAATAATTCATAAATATTGTTATTCATCAGTTAATCATAAATTTGTATTTTAAATATAAATAAATGGTGAAAAATAACAAAATCTACGATCCTATTCTTTATTTTGAAATCTTGGATTTTTTTTAGCGCAACGTCTTACTACCCGTCCGGGCTATACGCACATGTACTAATTTCGTTAATGTGTTAGGTATGACTAGGGTTGAATTTTAGAAAGCTTACTCGCATTTGCGTGGAGAGAAAGTGTAAAACAATTGATGAAAAGTCACTTTCAGTACAGCCAACGGTATTCTAGCTCCAATCTTCCCATAATCGGCATCATAATCTATTGTAAGAGTGACGGTTTATAGGATGTGGTCACCTAAGTGATTGAAATATTGTCTTAATAGTTTTTTTTATCCTATCCGAGGTCATTTTAAGAAATCAAATTAATAAAACTAATACTAACTTTTTGTTGTTGCTTGTTTCGTTCAGTAGGTTGATATCAGGCTTGCCGTTTAACGCGAACCTAGAAGTCTGCAGAAGTCCTGGACCGACCAGGTCACGAAGGTGCTCCGCGTTGTGGGTCTGCTTCAATATCTGATCTACGATCCACAGTGGCAGGTCCCCTGTCAGGAACCCATCCGTCTGCTCATCGTCCTGAGGTTGATCGTCGTAGTCATCATCATATGAATTGGGGTCCCATTTGCGTCTACCATGATCGAAGAGCTCGAAGGAGTGTGACGTCGCTTTCTCTCGGGGTTGTTTTAATTTCGAAGAAGCTGGGCCATCATTTGGGTGGGCCCCACTGTTTGGAAGAGCTGGGTAGGTACCGCCTGTCTTACCGGGGTCCATCCTGTCGATCACTATTCGAAATTTCTCGTCTGGTATTCTCTGAAGCTGGTCTTTTTGGTCATCCGTTTGTTTAGGAGTTTTATCACCCTCACTATCAAAAGTAGGGTTGTCAACCTCGTGTTCTTCACGACCTATGTTGGGTTTCATCTCTTTGAAGTTTCCTGCGTCACCAGAAGTGGATGCTCCCTCTTTCTCCCAAAGAGATGTATCTTTATTTTTATCACTATCCTTATTTTTATTCTGGAGAAGGTCCTTCACAACTTCATTCTGGATCTTCGTTCCTTCTTTAACATCTTGGCTATTCGTTCCTTCTTTTACATCTTCACCAATGTCATAATCCACGAATGTATCTTGTTTGGCCTTATCTTCTTCGACGTCTTTGTGATTGTTAATATCGCTCTCAAACTTTTCTTGAGTATTACTGTCTTCCTTATCGTCTATATGACTTTCTTTTCCATCTTTGAATTCCTTTTGGTAATTGTTTTCTTTTTCATCTTCTTTGTTCTTATGGACTTCCTCTTGGTAATTGTTCTTTGTATCAGCATCTTTGTTCTTGGAGACTTCTTCTTGATCATTGTTTTCTCTCTCGGCATCTTTGTTCTTGGGGTCTTCCACTTGGTAAATATTCTCCCTCTCGGTATTTTTGTTATTAGTGAAATCCTTTTGTAATATGTTTTCTTTATCGCCGTCCTTCTTGATTGAAATAGCTTCTTTAATCGTGTGATTTTTGTTTTCTTTAACATCTACATGGCTACGATCCTCTAACGTCACATTATTCTTTTTTACTATTGCCTTGGGGGAATTTTTGCGTTTGCTATCAGTTGCACCAATCTTCTTTTTAATTTTGTTTTTATCGACATGATCTTCAACTGTATCAGTCAAATTAAAAATTTGGCTTATTGCTTCATCGTGAATATTGATGGGTCCATTTTGTGAGGGATCCATATTGTTTCCATCTTTGACGGCACTGTTAGTATCATCTAGTTTTCCATTGTTCTCTGAATTAATCCTTCCAAAAAAATTTAAATTTTCCATAGGTTTGGTGTTACTGTCAAAAAAATTGTAGCTAGGCTTCTCAATATTGTGTGGGGCATCTACGTTGGACAAAGACGTTTCTCTTTTTTGTGGGGATGGTCCTATTGGAAAGTTAAAGATATTTTCGTCGCTAACATCATAATTTAATCTGCTCTCCTTAGGTCTTTTTCTGTGTCGATAATTAGAATCATACCAAGGCTCATCATAGCTGGAAAATATATCTTTTAGAGGTCTATTTTCATTGTTGTTTAACTCATCATCCTCGAAACCAGTTATCTGAGATAGATGTCTTAGTTTCACGCCACTTGGTATCTTAATATCTCCAATATTACTTTCAGCTCCTTGAACAAGCGCAGTGTGCATGTTAATGTCTTCTTTTGGTAAACTTTCTTCTATTTCTGGTACGGCCTCAACCCGCGTGTCTGGGTGCTCTATGTTGTCAAAATCTTTACTTTCGACTTCATATTCATTTGGATTACTTGACTTAATAAATTCTGTTTCTTTATCACGTATACTTACAACATTTGTTCTTTTATTACTGCTGTCTTCTAGGTTTGACGAAGAGTAGTCATATTTTAAACCATCCCCTACCAGTTCGGCTTCATTCTTTTCCTTGTTAAAAGCGTCAGCTCCAGAATTTTCCTCACTTTTGCCCATTTCTACTGATTTGTAGTTGGATTTATCTTGGGCGGTTCTATCTTCCCGGTGGTAATTTCCTACCATACCGCCATCATTTGTAATTTCCTTGATTGCGTTTTTCTTGGGATCCTCACTGTCAGGATGATGATAGTTTTTATTGTGTTTTTTGTTTTCCATAGCTAACACCATCCCATCTCTCTCATTACTTTGTAGATTTAGGCTGCCCAACCGATTAGTTTCAGCACTAAGTTGCTCGGCTTCCTTTTTTGGGGAGGAATCGCGTAAGTTTTTAATTTGATTAGAAATCAAACTATTAAGTTCCTGGACATACTTATTAGTAAAACTGCTCTTAGATTTTTTCCATTTATTTTTCACGTTAGTTGCGTCACCTAGTCCACGTACTCTTTCATCAGAAACCTCTTTGGCGGAATCACTTGAAGGATTTGCTTTCCCCTGGTTTCTAGATAGCCCCACAAGATCTTCATCGAATTTCGGCAATTTGGTGTCTTCTTTTGGGTTCCCTTGGAGATTACCTGTTTTGCCAATAGTGTCTAATGATGTTTTGGAGATTTTCTTAATTGGTTCAGGAGATTCCTGTGACATAGTCCTACCGTAGTCTAGATCCTTGTACTTTTGTCCTCCACCAAAAACTTTGACAGAATGATCTTCCTCCATCCCATCCTGATCGATGCCTATTACCTTCCTTTTGTAACGATGCTTACTGTCATCAGACTTTATCTTGTCGTAGTTCTTCTGCAAGAAGTTGTTGATCCACGCAAAGTCATTCTCTGACCTCATCACGTTATCGAGGAAGGAAGATAAAGCTTGACTGCTCTCTTGCTCCTAAACAAGTTAAGAGTTGGTTTATATTAGTTTTGTTTGACGATTGTTGAATGAAACTAACAGTGAAATTAAGAATTAATTAGTAATTTAAAATAGGCTATTACAATATTTCCCTAAATTTAACACGTTTACATGCCATTTTGGGGCCATTTCTTAACCAAAGTACCTCTTCCAACTCTTCATACAAAAATAAGTTAACAAATTTATATTTTCCTGTAATATTTAAACGGTTGATCCTAATTTTAATAGGGCTTTAGCGGTAAGCCAAACAATGTTGGTTGTGACCGAATGAAATAAATGGTAATAAACATGTACAAATTTGCATTGATTTGTTTATCAAATTAACTGCCATATAAAATATATTTGATGATTAATCAAACTCACAGGTACGTCGTGTATCCCCGAAAATCATTCGCTTGTCCTTGGGAGCACGTGCACCACTGTTTGGGAAACGCTGAACTAACGTAAAGTTAAACTGTATTTATTTGCTTTTGTTTAAACGAAGTGTTAATGAAATCACTCGAACACATTTTAATATAATTGATCTGTCTTCACTATTTTCAGACTTGTACTTCTTACTTAATTACTTAGGTAATTTATTTTTGGATCTACACAATGAACTTGTAAGACATGTAATTAGTAACATATTAATTTACTCATGAGATTGCTATTGATAGATTATGGGGGGAATTTTTGATTAATCTCTTCCCGCTATTCCAAGACTATAATTTGTTAGACTTTAGCAAATCACGGCACCAAGTTTGGGCTAATAGATATATTGTTCTAACTGAAATGTAATCAAATAAAATTCTATCAATAATTTACGTATAAACACAATTAATATTCATTAAATAAAATATAATACTGTCTACAAGCCATTGCAAACTGTCTAGGTCAACTGGGCGCTTGCGAAATGGTTGCTGGCAATACTGGGCTGGGTGCCATTGTAAAGCACGTAACCATTTTTTAAAATATAATATTCATTTTGAAGTTGTTTAAAAAAAATTATAACATAGGAAACGAGATTTCACTTGATATAAAATTTTGGAAAAAAAAAATTAGCACAAAAAACCATGAAAAATATGAATTTTGAGTAAAATAAACCACCTAAAGAAGAATCAACCTAACCTAATCTAGCCTGACCTAACCGGTGCCTGGTTGTTTGTTTTCATTTTTTATAACTATACCTAACATTTGGGAAAAAAAATTACCCTGGCCCACAGTTGTCTTAGCACCCAGTCTTCCCAGTGCCCAGTTGGCCACACCCGTTTCACCGCACCCGTTTGGTGGCACCCAATTATCTGGATCCACATTGCAAATAGCTATGGTGGTCAAATGGTCTAGGGCATCACTCTCGTAATAGATTGGATTGCCGTTAACGGGGAAGATCGGGGGTCGAATCCCGGTCCGATGTAGTGATGGTGGTTTTTCCTAAATGGTTTTCAACTTTCCCTCCACACAAATAGTAACACACTTCCAATAAATTCAAACTTTCTCATTCCTAACACATTTCCATAATTAGTACAAACAAGTGTAGCGCAGATGGGCAGTAAGACGCGCTGAGAAAAACAATAGCTATGAAACTATCCAGGACGAAGAACTTGCGCAGTTGGTTAACTTAATGACATTAGGCCTACGCATTTGCAATTGCACTGAGATATGCTGTTAAACCATAATGATACAAATGAAAAACTCCTCAAGAGACTCAGTCGTAGTTGAAATCACGACCTCCAAGCTCAGAGTTACGTGCACTAGCCGTTCGCTTCACCCTTCATATGTATCGATTGTGTTTTGTTTTTCTGAAATGGGGACACCTTCTTGTGAACCAATGGGAAGTGTGTTCATTACACTCACCCTCCGTTTTGTGTCCGATTCTTGTGGTAAGGTTGGTACCACCGTATTCATCAAGGCAGCAAACATCAATAGCTTGACGCGTCCCGGAGTACCCATCTATCTGTACGTTCTTTGGCACTTGCTGTAAGCACAAACACCTGTCTCGTTACTCTTAGTGTACAATCAAACCCCACATACAGACTCCGCTAACAGATTGCACTATCTACTGAGTCGTGATCTTTAAGGTGCCGCAGAAGGGAGCGCGAGTAATTTTACAGTTCTTATTGCATTACATTTTGTTGATCAAAATAAATCGAATATTTCTCTAATAGAAACATAGAGTTTAGTTTTCTGCACATGCTAATATCAACAGATCTTGAATATCTGTCAAGGGTGTCCTGGAATTTAGTCAAAACGTTTTAAATAAAGAGAAGAAGTTTTGACAAAATTACAGGACACCCTTGATAGATATTAAAGATCTGTTGATATTAGCATGTACAGAAAACTAAACTCTATGTTGCTACTGAAGACATATTTAATTTATTTTGGCTAACAAATTTAAATTCTATAAAAAATGTAAAAATACTTGCGCTCCCTTCGGCCGCACTTTAAGTCCTTAGTCTTTATCACTCCGTAGAAGTTGAGTAAAACTTTAACTTTCAGGACTATTCTATACGGAATTTCAATCACAGCAATGTAGAGATGTTCACGCACATCGGGAAAAATTGTCCGAGCTAGTGTTTTATTCAAGTCATATTTCCCACTACCAGATTGTTAGGTCTGTCTAGGACAGGCACTACATCCAGTCCCCAGCCATTAATTCATCCCTGTGAAAGGGTAAACTCACATTTCACAAATGATAAATTTTCCGGCTATGCTGGGAATCAAAGACGGGACCCTTATCTCAAAAGATAGATACGCTACTGACTGAGCTAAGATGTCGGGAATAAGATATTTATGAATTTTAAAAATCATTCTAAACCCGTTTGCTGGTGAAATATCGTACTTATTGGCTTTTTTATACGTACCAGTGTTTAGGAAAAAAAATTTGCTGGTGAAATATCGTAATTATTGGCTTTTTTTATACGTACCAGTGTTTAGGAATTTTTTAAAAAAAGTCACTAGTTAAGAATAAAATAGCACTACATTGATTTGATGTAAGAAATGGCGTATAATCTGAACGGGTAGTAAGACACGGTGCAAAAAAAATGTAATAATAACCTAATTTGTATACCTTCGCTTGAATTGCAAAACACGTTACATACTTTTAAAAAATGCAAGTTCTTCACATAAAAAGTGAAACTAGAAAATAAATCTCTACTTCTGTAAAAAAAACTATCGCAATTTTTGAAAATCGTTATTTTGTATATGAAAATTAAACATTATTAAAACTTTGTTCGCAAAGTTATGTATGTAAAATATTATTTTCAATAAATAATATAAGAGTCAATAAATAAATGTTGTCATGACGATTAAAAAAATACATTCGATCAATCCGCGAAGATCTACAAACATTAAATAGTCACAAATTAAATATTCAGCTTTATCTTTGGCCAACAACATTTGAACATCTATCATTTTATTTAATATAAGATATTATTATAATTTCAAAATTTATTTTTTTACTTGAAAATAACTTAAGTAATATTAGTATAACAATGACGAAATAAATTATAATCTTGAAAGAAGTTTATCCAAATATCATAAACCCAAGCAAGTTCTCACGAATATATTAATAAATTTGTATTATTATTGTTAATGATACGCCTTGGTTCAAAGCTAGTAAACTGTATTGGATATTATATATTTTTAAATCAGTTGGTTCAGGAAGTGCACATTAGGCCTATACACCCCCACAGTAAAATATAATTTAATATAATTGTATTTACAAGTGCTGTAACGCATGTGAAATGTATTGTTCCGCCCATGTAGTGGGCTCCGAATTCCTAGCACCTGTTTCCACACCACACGGAGAACTAAGAGGTTTTCTCTCCAACCTCGAGGTGTGAAACTCTAACTCGACGCTCCGGCCACGTCCGGGGCCGCCAGGACTTTCAGAAGATTGACTTCTCGACGTCACGACTGATCCACGCTGAGCCGGAGGGCCCACTTTACCAAATTGCTGGTGGTTCGAACAACAAGTCCTCCTCTAGAACAGTGGAGGATCGAAGTGTGGTACTTGTACCTGCCACCAGGGGTGTGTATCACATCCTTTGGGGATGAAAGTATACTGTACCTTCAGTTTCTTACGAATTTATTTATCTGTATGTATTTTGGATCATTTTGGAGAAGTTAAGGCTAGTTTGCCTTATCTTACACTTAACCAATAATTACTAAACTAACAAGCTAATAGGAACAATATTAACTACAAAAAAATGACTGACTAAATTTTAAATATAATCGTTATATTACCTCCATTCATTATTTCATTCATTCCTTCATTCACACAACTATCCCAGCATTTATTTATAAACAATTTTATTTGTTAGGTTTACGAATGGACATTTGAAGGGTTTTTTTTCTTTTGGCACCACGTCTTACCACCCGTTCGCCTATGTATTAGTTACAATAATGTATTAGAGATGAAGATGGTTGAATTTAGAGGACGTCTACCCGAATTTGCATGGAGGGAGGAGGGGAAACCATTCAGAATAAACCACCCATCAGTGCACCCAACCGGGATTCTAACCCCGACCTCCCTGTCGTTGGCAGGCCAGACTATTGCGAGGGCGATGCCTTAGGGCCGTATTCAAGGACTTGACTAACTGGACACTAGCCTGGGTTTGGTTGCGTCATCCTAGGTTAACAGGTGGAGTGATAGTGCACTCGGGACCACACTATCGGGCCACTAAGCATTCACTAACGTTCATGCATATCGCCCTTAGACCATTCAACTACCGAATAATTTTTTTAAAGTCAATATTGATCAAACTTTACTCTCTTATTAGTATTATTTTATAATATTGATTATATACATATATATATATATCCGATTACATCAAAAGTGAAAGCTTAAGATAACACGTATGAGTACGTGAAAGTAGATCAATTATTTTTAGCTCTGACAGATAAGGCTATTCATTAAAAGATTGGAGTTTAGTTCCGTAATGGTTATATTTTATTCCCCTCCAAATGAACCTAATATGAACCTAATATATAAAAAAAGTGTGTTCTTAGAAACTAGCAGAGGCCTCTCATAAGTTAAGTATTTTCATTTATATATTCTCTCTATTTCTATGCCCAAGCTGTAAGCAAATATTACCTATGTGACGTGTGTAAAAGTTTTTGTAGCGGTAAAATATGTTTAATTATGGTTGATTCTTAACACGTAGAGAATAGTACACAACCCTAAACTGCTATAAATAAATGTTATTTTTAAATAGTAAGACGTGACATTTAAAATATATATAGTATTTTAATTAAATATTCCATTAATTACATTTGTTAAAGAGATAACCACCTCTAGCGGTCAGAGCTCCCGGATACAAAGTCAGAGGTCCTGTTTCGATCTGTGACACTTACAGATTTCTTTGTGAATTGGTGGGTCTCGGACGGGGTCAAACTCAACTTCGTGAGGACAAATGAGGAGCTACTTGAATAAATAAGTAGCGGCTCCGGTTTAGAAAACTAAGCTATCAGGCCTGAAGGTGTGTAGTTCTAACCATATGACAACTTCCACCCGAAAATATTGACACTATCTACGGTGGCCGCTCGTTTGGTATAACTCGCTTGAAGGCTGACACCTTGTAGTTGTTTTTCATTGTTATAAAGAAGGTAAGGTCTACTGTGACAATAGATGAACCTTGACAAATACTTACGCTTACATTAAAGTTTATGGACCATTATATCATCTTCTATGGATTTGACCACGGAAATCATAAAACAGAAGGGAATGGAACTTCCATATAACATCTATCTCGCTGGTGGGACATTGCCGCTAATTTAAAGGTTAATTATTATTTGTTTTACCCAATCGTATTACTTTTTGTGCCATTTTAATGTAAATATTCATTGCATAATTGTGTAACACAATCAAGTTCTTCAATTTTAAGGAACACATTTTACTACGCCGTTAAAATGGCAGGTGTGGAGGAACGGAACGAAAGAGCCTGCGGCAATTCTAATTTAGCGGAAGAGATAAAAGTGCAGAAGGAGAGCTTGAATCGCATAATGGAATCATTAGTGAAGAACAAGAAGGCGCTTGAGAATCTTCAAGTGCAGCTGGACGTGGTCAAAAGTACGGTGCATGAAGGATACATCGAGATGGCGCCTTCTCCTTCAATGAAGTGTCACCGTCAGTGACTTCAACAGTAAGTTCGGGCCGAAGGTGAGGTCCGACGACAAAGTTTGAAACGTGCCAGCTACCTCTTATTGGTCGACTCTGGTTTGTCTTCGGCAAGAACTTGCTGCGTTGTACGGAGTGGGGGCCTCACAGGTCATGTTCAAACATTAGGATTATTAAAACACATTTATAAATACTTGGAAGAGCAGTTGCGTTTTGTGGAGTTTTACCAGGGTAAGTAGATTTATTTCAAACTGTAAGGTCTGCAATATGTTCTCGTCAATCAGTATAGCACTTATTAGCCTAGGTATCAACGGAAATGCACTCCCATGTGAGATATGTATGGCAGAGTCTATGTATGGTTGGTAAAATGGGGGCCTATTGGTAAATAACATTTCACAGGTACAGTTTCAAGAATCCCTGCTTACCCCGGCAACACTCCACGACAAGACACTGGTAAAGGGATTGACCGTTTCTTGCGTTTGACATCAGCTTGAATGATTGTTAGAGTATCCTTATCAATAATGTGTGTGAAAGTGCTGTGATAACTCCAATAAGAGACTGGTCTCTTGGTCTAGTGGTCAGCACCGCCGACTACTGAACTGGAGGTCTCTGGTTCGATTCTCGGTGGTACTATATGTATGTTTCCCGAAAGGTTAACTGTATCTATGTTAACAATGGTATGGCTAATTAAACTTAAGCTATGTTTAAGACTTCCACTGGATCCACACCTTCATAATCATTATCATCATTTCATCTTATTGCGGGTATGAGCTCCGTGGTACACTCTGGGCAACATTCTGATCTTATAGAGCAGCTAAAAGTCTCCACACATGGCGAACTAACTAGATACGTCTTATCTCAAGGTCAAATATGCTATAAGACCAAAAATATATTAAGTTTTTTTGTTTATTTATTTGATCCTCACGTCTAACTTTCTGTCCAGGCTATACTCATCAAGGGTGACCTGGCGGTCTAGGGGTAAGGTGTCAGACTTCTGTGCTGGCGGCCGGGGTTCAATCCTAGGTCCCGGCACAGATTTATCTGATTACCAAACCCTTCCTTCACCTCTGACAAGACATCTTGTGAATGTGGGGAAAGCCAGGCCTCCACCGTGGTTCGGATTCCACGTTAAACTGTAGGTCCTTCATTTCATATCACAATCACCCTACCATTACACATTAGCGTAAGTGCGTATAACCCGAACGGGTAGTAAGACGTGGTGCTAATAATAATAATAATAATAATAATAATAATATACTCATCAATTATCGATTATTCTAATATATTAGGGATGAGGAAGTAATAATTATAGTGGTAATCTACCCGATTTGCGAGGAAGGAGAGTGGTGAACCATTTAGGGAAAAAAAACATCCTCAGTGCACCCGATCAGGATTGGACCTTAATTTCCCCGTCCTCAGCAGTCTAGTTTACTGCGAGAGTAAGGCGTTAGACCACGTGGCAATCGAAGCGGGTAAATGTACTAAATATTATTATTTAGCACCGCGTCTTACTACCCGTTTGGGTTATACGCTTTAAGTACTAATTACGCTAATGGATTAGGAATTGGGAAGGTTGAATATAAAGGAAGTGAACCCGCATTTGCGTGGAGGTAGAGTGGAAAACCATTTAATAAAAACCATTCCCAGTTCACTCGACCGAGATTCGAACCTCGATCTCCCCGTCCTCAGCAGTCGAGCTCAACACGTTAGCCAACTACGCCACCGAGGCGGCTTAATTTACTAAATACGTTATTGTGTTAGGGGTGAGGGAGAATCAAGTTTTTTAGGAATTGTACCTGAATTTACGTAAAGGGAGAGTAAAAAAATATGTAGGAAAAAAATAACCTCAGTGAAACTTACCGGGATTCGAACATCGTTCTCCTAGTCATCGGCATTGCGAAAGTGAAGATTTAGATCATCGTTTTTAAAACTGAGCTTTGTCATAGTCATCTCAATGATCCATGAGGCAATTTTATAAAATTATTTGTTTTTCACAATATAAAATAACATCCGTAATTTAGGCCAATTTCTCAAATCTTAAGAAAGGACGTTCGCCAAATTCAAACATGTGATGTTTTCCGTTTGTTTTATGCTAGTATAATGTAAAATGTAACTGCTGCTATAGAATATTCATAATATTAGTGTAAACAATTTTATGAAGACTACAGCATGTTTGTTTTTTTGTGCAAGGGCTTATTTTTAAAAAAGTTTAGGAATCGCTCCATTAGATAATTTAATTCATTAAAATGAGTCGTATGGTTTTATCTGTTGCGAAAAATGTTAATAGGAAGAGCCTTTTGACAATAGAAAAGTTACTAGATATATTTTCACTTATGTGATGTACAGCTGTCACTTTAGATTGAGATGACCGATACTTATGAAATATTACTAATAATATAGTAAAACAATATCAACAATAGTAAAAAGAATTATGTTTATATTATTTTCAACCAGAATACTTCCAAGATATCATCATAACAATACTCGTACCTTAGAATTTATCTTCTTTCCGCTTGTGGTTCTTGCACCAAGAGCACCAATATTCAATCAAGGCAAACATGAAAAAAAAAATCCGTTCAATATGAAAGTGAGGTTACTTAGTGTATTACACGCCAGTATTAGAGGTCAGAGGATCGATGAAATGATTGCAATCGATTTTCCGGTGAATCCCCGCCAGGAGTTGGTCCACTGGTCAAACCAATTATCGGTGCCTGAATTGGACACAATACCGCAATTGTTAGCGGTAGATTATGGTAGGACAGGTGAAGGTAATGGTGGGGTTCACGTCTATTTCATTTTTACTTTCGTTCGACCCCTCGGATAGAGAGGTATTGTGACCGTCAAATTATTTTTTATTGAACTCGAGATTTTTTTATAAATATCTCTGAAACAGAAAAAGTTATTTTCACGATACTGTGTGTCTGTCTGTGTCTCAGCTAAGAGCCGGAGCCATTTTACCGAAAAGGTTAAAGCTTGGTATCTAGGGTTTTCATAATGTCCCCTCTCCCCTAAGGATTTCTTGGAATTAGATATCTAGCCCTACATTTAAGGGTAGATTACTAAAGGACAAAAAAAAAAATACATTTGATTGAAATCCACTCTAAAGATTTTGATTTAATTTCGTGCCTAGGTATTGTTTAACATAGCAAAAAAAATGGCTGTTCTCTCGGTTCAGAAATTTTACGCTAAATTCCTTTAATAAAAAAAAATTAAACTTGTACTATTAAACATAAAAAAAACTATGTTTGAAATGTATGTTTATAAAATCAATAGTGTACTAGTTATTTTTCAATATATTTTTTAAATTGAAGTCTCAGAAATCGGGAATTTTATTGTTATGCTCTTTGGTGAGCAGCGATAAGTTTTATCATTTTTCTCTCAATATATTTATGTAAAAGTGAATATTATTTCATTTATGTTCTTTGGTGTAATGGGTTGCTTGTTTTATACATCGTGTAATGTAGGCTATATGTATATTATTTCGTTTCATAAATCTTACGAGTTTTAAGTACATTTCTTAGTTTTTTAGATAAAGAAAGAGTGAAAGTTTGTACAGTGCGGCTCACATTTATTTGGAGGAGGGGGGGGGGGAGGGGGCAGGAGAAAGTTTGTTACAGTGGAAACACCCCACTATCAATAATTCATCGAGAAGCTACTGTCACATTTTCATTGGTAGAGCCTTAACCGATAGCTATAACATTTACTAAATCTATTTTCATGCATTCATGAATCAAGTCATTTTATCTTCAGCTGTCACATTATATATATATATATATTATATTCAATAGGAGTGTGCGAAGTTTATAAATGCCTATAAAGAAGGTAACACAATATTGTTCTCTAACTTGGACATCCACATAACTTTCACATCTTTGAAATATTTCAAAGAAATATGAAAATTTTGATAGCTTATGACCAGATTTAAAATATCTCACTAAATGTGATACATTTTTTTTAGCACCATGTCGTATTACCAGTTCAGGTTGTACGCTTATATAATAATTACGCTGATGGTTCTAGGGATTAGGAAGGCTATATTTAGAGGAAATGTACCCGTATTTGCATGAAGGGAGAGTAGAAAATCATTTTGACAAAATAACACTCTGAGTACACTCGACTGAGATTCGAACCTTGACCTCCCCGTCATCGGCAGTCCAGTCTACAGCTGGAGTAGAGCGTTATAGCACGCGGCCACCGAAGCGGGTGATATGTTTCTTAAATTAATATTCTTTGGGGAATGTTTGAGATGAAAAATAACAATTTGTACTTTAATTTGGAAGGGTGAATTATTTTAAAGGTAGAAAAATGAGTAGCTAACTTTTGAAAGTTCAAAAATTTTCAAAAATGTCCGTAAAGTTCTTGTTTAGAAACTTAATAACGGAATGTTTTACATAAATAGGCATATACCGTGTATATATCTTATATAAAATAATATTTATTTTAGGTTAGTTTACAGATGACTGATTTTTGAAAATAATGTTCCAAATTATAATAAGATTATGTGAGATATTACCGTACCATTTAATTGGAATGTGATTTTGATTATATTTGTATACAATTAAAAAGAATTAGCCAATGAACCTTGAAAACTAAATAATTAAGTAGGCTACTAAATTGATGGAGATGGATCTAGGAAAGTGATGATAATAGATCTAGATCATTCAAGAAGAAATACTCATAGACAATTTTTAATAACTTTTTTTTATTTTAGAAAGTCTAGAAAGTATTACCATGAAGATGAGGGGAAAGCCCCTAACATCAAAATATAACCCCCTCACCACCAACCCAAATAACTAATCGGACTGGTTCATCAGTGTTGATAATGAACGCGGTGCTCGAGGAAGAATGGTGACGTTTAATTTCCCTACAGACGCTCGGGCGTCCTCGTGGTCTTTTGTCAGCGTCGCGACGCTCCTTGATGACGTCTGGGACCTTCCTCTTGGCGTCCTAACGGTGTTCGTGAACAGATGACGAGCCATTATTCGGAAGAAGCAACGCAACACTTTAAAATCCGTCCACAAACGTGAATTGTTCATGTTCCAGTAAAATTGTAAGATTGTGTTGGAGTCCATGTTTCGTAAGACGCCTTTTATTGAATACAAATAATTTTGTTTGAACTAAATCAATAAGGTTGTATTATTTTAGGCCTAAATGCATGGTTACTTATTTTATTGTGACAGTGACTTATGGTATTATATATTTTTTGTATTTAAATTACAAATTACATTACATTCGTTACTGTTTACAGCCTGTGGCCTGGGTCACTTTCTTATTCAAGCCATATATTTTCTACTACCGGCTTGTTAGGCCTGTAATAGCATCATATGCCTTATAATCTATCTTAACACTAGGACGGGCACAACATCGAGTCCCCAACCCTCAATTTTTCACTATAAAAGTGTAAACCCACATTTTACCAATGATAAATTTTCGGCCATGCTCAGAATCGAACCCGGGACCCTTAGCTCAATAGACATACATGCTATTCACTGAGATAGGGTGTCGGATTATTTAAATTATAACCTATTGATTGCGTTTTTTTCTTACAACTCTTATTATTATTATAATTAGCTATTTCAAATTATTTTCATAAACTAGCGATATTATTATAACTAAAATTATAAAATTTATACTTGAAGGAGCTTTACTAAAACCAATAATCCCCACTGCAACCCTGACCCCAACGGTTGATCCACCCTTGGACAGATCTCAACTAAACCTTAGATTTTAGAAACGTAGAATAATTGGTAATTCAATTACTCTAGGTGCAATATAAAGTTCCTAAACTTGTTTTAGTCTCAAATTAAAAATTATTCCCTTCCGATTTATTTTACACCACGTTTGACTACCTATTCAAGCTATCCTTTATTTAACGACACTGGGATAAGGAAGGTAGAATTTTAGAGGAAATGTACCCGAATTCAGGTAACGAAATATTGGGAAACCAACCTCAGTGTTCCCAGCCGGGATTTTAACCACGTGACGTTATCATGATCTGCTTACTAGACTTTTAGATCTTGCTGTATAGTCCGTGGGTCCCGCCAATGCAAATACACTCGCTTCCTAAAACCCTCAGGAAACACCATGGATACGTCAGTTGGCCTAAAGACATTCTGGCTTAAATGACTTTAGACCAAATGGCTTTTGGCGAAATTAAACTTTTGATCAAATTACTATAGGTTAATTGTTTTTATACTAAATCATTTTAGGCTAGCTGACCTACTGTATTGTTACAGCTTAGGGCCAAACCACTTTAGGCTAAACGACTTAAGTGCCAACTGGCTTTAGGCTAAATTACTTTAAACTAACTGACTCTTGGACAATTAAATTTAGGCTAAATGACTTCCTGTGATGATAAATTTTGACCAAATGACTTTGGGTTAAACAACTTTAGGCCAGTTGACTTTCTGTGATGTTAAAGTTTAGGCCAAATGATTTTAGGCTAAATGACTTTGGCCTACTGTCGTGTCCCCTATACATCTTCCTAAACCTAAAAACACTCCTCAGAGAAGATACCATCACGCTATTATATATATAAAAATCCCGCGCGTTTGTAATACGCGAAGCCCAACTGGCGCGTACGTTCAACGAACAGCCATCCGCTAAGTCCCAAGGTAGTCGCTAAATACAGTGGCGTACCCGCAAATCTACCTCACCTCTCCTCCTCAGCGCGTAGACATCTACGAGGGAAATATTACTTTTATATACGAGGATAAAAATGGTAGAAATAATAATGACAGAATAGAACATATTTAGAAAACTCTAAGCAGCTTTACTACCGGCCATAAATAAAGCAGAATGGTGATTTTTGTAATGTACTTAAAGGGGTTAGGAATGGGTTGGGATTGAGGGGGGTAGGGTGAAAAGAGGGTGAGATAGGGCCTTACCGGGCCTCTGTCTATGTATGTGTTTGCTGTGATTTTAAAAATGGAACGGACTACACTCCTTTACGTAGCTTTATCCTCTTTTGTAACCAGAGAGTAGGGAAAAAAAATCAACTCTGTATTTATCCCCACCAACCATTCCCCCGTTTTCATATAAAAAAAACTCTTTATCTTTTACCTCTCTCTTGCATCTCTATATATTTATTCAAAAAGTTTCACACACATAAAAAAAAATCTGCTGAAGCACCACATGAGTTTACGGAGGAGAAAGAGAGAGGAGTTTTTTTCTCTATCTTTCTATTTTTTTATTCCCTACTTTAGTAGATATAGAATATTTAAAATTGGACTGAGGGTTTTTTTCCCCGTATTTTTGGTCAGCGCAGTAACCAAAAAGCAATCAATCATATGCGAGAGATTCAGATTCTGTTGGATCCTTTTATGTTGATGGATAAAAAAGAAATATGTGAAAAGAATGAAGAGGGGTGGTAATCGGGAAGGGGTTTATGAGTGAACTGGAAGCTAGTGACCATACGGCAAAGGTTTTTTTTTTTTAACTTTTACCTGATATCTATATGAAATCAATGAAATGTAAATTACGTATGGGATTTATTTTTTTTAGAGTATATATTGAGTATATGGAGAAATTTTCTTTGTATGGAGGTTACATATTTTGAAAAGGATGGCTTTACATAATAGTATAACATCCTCAAGGTACTTGATTTGATGACGAAAATATTAATGTTCTTAGCATATTTATGATATTATGAACTATAATATAATAAAATAATGTAATAATATAAAAATAAACTATTACTGAACTCAACACGTAGAGGTAAGCTAGTGGAAATGTACTGCAATGTTGGTCATGTATGGATATAGTAAGAAACAATACCTCGACCAAGCAATGAGCCTGCTGGCTGGCTGCTGGCAGACTGCTGGCAGTGGTTGGCTGGCAAAATGTGAAACTATGTAGGCAATGCATAGATACCCTTATTTACGCTGCAAGGTATAAAGCTTACCTTGTATTATTCCACTATGGTATGGATTATAAGATAGGGCGATAGTGTAATCTATAAAGGCAAGACTGCCCCCTTTCAAGGTAAACGGGGTGTACTTTTTTTTTTTTTCTATCTAGCTCTCCGTTTTAATCTT
>CABEEJ010000610.1:162048-210426 GCA_901482245.1 Timema douglasi
GAGGTCTACTGTTCACAGAACTACTGGTAAGACTGTAGTAATGATAATAACATGGAGGGAGGTCTACTGTTCACAGAACTACTAGTAAGACTGTAGAAACGATAATAACATGGAAAGACGGAGGTCTACTGTTTACAGAACTGCTATACATATTTTTTAAATCCACGTTAGATTTTTTTGGTCAAATAAATAGAGTGGAAATGATCCAGTTTATTTCATTTCCTATACTCTTATAAAATTGTAACTTTATTATTTTATTGCTGAAGAAGGATTTTTCCCATAAGAATATTCCATGGGGTGAGCTCACAAGTGAGGAATACCAACCAAACGGTCGCTGCTGTCGGCGATGATAGCGTCAACATTTGCGCATAGAGAGTGTCATGCGGACATCACAATGAGCCTTCGGGCCTAATAACTCAGTTTTCTAGACCTGATCCGCTACGTCTTTATCCAAGTAGCTCCTCATTTGTCTTCGCGAAACTGAGTTGAACCCGTTCCAGACCCACTACTCCACATAAATATTCTGGAAACGTCGGGGATCAAACCAGGAACCTCTTTATTTGTAACCAGGAACTCTAGCCACTAGACTACATGTGCGATGTTTAAGAAATTGAGATATATTTTGTTTGTAAGGAAGTGACGAATATTTTTTTAAATATAAAATACTTCTTTCTACTGAATCAAAAGGTGTTTTCTTCTTAAACTCTTATTTTATAAATAAACAAGAACTTAAGTCCTTAAAATAGTCGAGGGGGTGGTAGGGAACTTCCAAACGATGGACAGAAACTTTACCTGTCAGATAAAAGGAATCTGTAAAGGACGATGAAAGATTGGTAAGGCTGGATAGGGGAAAAAAGGAAAGGAAAGTAGAAGAAGTCTTGTCTTATTTTGTGGAAAGTAAAGAATTTTATCCGTCTCAAATCTTTTGTGCTTGTGGCCGTCTGTTTGTATCAATCATTGTCTGATGGTTGCTCAATATTGATAAAGACGATAGGGACGAGGGGGTAAAAGGGCGGGGGAAGTACCGGAATATGCCCAATGGCCAAACTCTTTCAAGTAAAAAAAAAAAAGGCATAAAAATATGTTTTCATCAGGGGGCATATCGTGTCTTGTTATTAGGGTAAGTAAGGCTTGACCCGCTTCTGTGGTAAAATAGTCTTGAGTCTCTCTGGACTATCGATGACGTGGATATCGTGGTTAAAATCTCGTTCGAGTGTATTGTGGGTGGTTTTTTATATCCGAAATGATTTTCCAGTTTCCCTTCAGACAAAAATGTGGGCTCAATTGCTCTGAACTCAACCGTCTTCAACCTAAAACATTTTCATAATTAGTGCACTAACGTATAACCTGAAAGTGTAGTAAATATTCAGCGCTAAAAATAAAGAAGCTCGTAGTATGAATCCGATCAGACACCTTAACTTAGTCGGTTGTGTGTATCATTGGTGAAATGTGGGTCAGGGACTGGATGTTGTGCCTGTCCTAGTCCTCAGTTAGATTATAAGACATATGAAGCTACGACAGGTCTAGCAGGCCGGTAGTGGAAAATATATGACCTGTATGAAAAAATACTGGCCCAGGCCATAGGCTGGAAACAGTAATGGATGTAAAGTAATAGTATTGATCCTAAAAGTAACAAGAATTATCTAATGTTATATTTTGCTATCCTATTTAATCCACACCAGTTATCATGCGATCCAAGGTGTTATACTTGCCCCTTGCCGTCAGATTTTGGTCGGAAGAAACATTTAGAAAATACAAACGCCTTTTTTTTATCCAGTCAACTTTGATAACCTGTTTATTTGTCTTTTTTATTTGAGGCGTTTAACATTGACTTACCTGCTTCGGTGGCTGCATGGTCTAAGGCGTCACTATCGCAATAGACTCTAGGCATCGGGGTGTGAATCCCGGTCGGGTACACTTAAGGAGGTTTTTACAAAATGGTTTTCCACTCCCACTTCACGCAAATTCGGGCACATTTCCTTTAATACAACCTTCCTGATCCATATAAAAATCCATAAACTTTCTGAACTAAATGAGTACATCAGCCCACAACTTATAGACTAGCTTAAATCTGGAATAAACACAGAATCCAGTCCCAGGCGATTAATTTATCACTATGAAAGGATAAAACCCACATTTCACAAATTATAAACCTTTTTGCCATGCCGGAAATAAAACCCGCGACCCGGTAGTTCAGCGATGACATGTTAATTTAATATTAATGTTATTATATAGGTATTGATAATAATTATTTAAAACCACCCTGAGTATACCCGACCGGGATTCCAACCCCAATCTCCCCGTCATCGGCAATACAGTTTATCGCGAGAATGACGCCATAGACTATGCGGCCACCGAAGCTGGTTTGAGGTATTTATATTTGAGTGTGTATATATACTATCTTCAATCTCTTTCACTATATCCTTCTCTCTCTCATATTCTCTTTCTCCTTCTGTTCGTATCTCCAGCCACATGAACTGAAAAATTTATCAAACATGATGTTTTTAAAAGAGGGGGGAGGAGCAGATCCTATTTTAGTTTTGCTCGAATTTCTGTGTTTTATTTTTTTGTTTCCCTCGAAAGCTTTTCATCTATTTTTTTTATACCGCCTATATCCCTAACCTTCCAGAGACAGAGAGAGACTAAAAATACTAAATCTGATTAAGTGTCTCTTAGCTGAAGTCTTGAACAGGTCAACCAACCGAGAAGAAAGGAGGGTAGGGGGAGAAAAATACACTTTCGGATAAGCGCTTTATGGACTGTTTTATTCGGTTACCTGTAACTCAGTTTTTAATGCGTAGAAGGTAACGTGAATCTAGGTTTATATTTTGTGCAAGTTTTATGGCGTAAATACATTTCTTTGGCCCAAATAAATCAAATACGTATTCAATTATAATTATTATTATTGGGTGTTTTGTCTTACGACAGGTCATTCTTTTCGTCAGTGAACCTAGACAGCCAATATGCCATGTTCTCCGCCGCCTCCTTGAACTTCCAGAATTTTCTTTTTTTTCCTTCACGTCATTTAATATTTGAATCCTCCTTCTTCCTAACCTCCTATTCCTCTCAACCTTACCTTCTATGACGTCATACTGAAGATAGTTCCTCCCAAGGATGTGTCAGATCCAGTTTTCTTTGTACCGAAGAATCACATCCGAAATGGATCGCTTCTCACCCACACTTCATTAGGACTTATTCATCTGATGTAGCATTTCATCAGTTTCTTCCTCAGTTATAAATTCAACTTGATGGTCAGCAGTAACCTCTTCTTGTTGAAAGCTTCCTTGGCCATGGCTATCCTTGACGTAATATCCTTGGTGCGGTAGTAATCTTTTGTTGGCAGACTTTCCAGATACTTGAACCGCTCATTTATTTCCATCTCCTGGTTTACAATTTTGATTTTCAGTGGCTCTTCATTTTTAAAATTTTTATCTCCATCACTTTTGACTTTTCAATGTTGACCTCTATGTTTCTACCAGTTTGTCTATAATTTCTTGCAACTCTACTTCATTTTTCACCAGCAATACTAGATCATCTACGTATTTTATTGTGTTGATGACGCTTCCTCCTATTCTGAAATTACCGCGTCCCTCTAGGGCTTCTCTTACTAACCCCTCCAGTACACTCAACCGGGATTTTAACCCCGATCTTTCTTTCATTGGCAATTAAGTCTAACTAGTAGGAGCATTGGCGTAGGCCTACTAAGTCAAAGGATTTCGATTATCGTGTTTGGATACCAATTCTCACTTTAAAGATTTAGATGCAGCCATAATCGTACTTAATAGCTATAATAGCTTGGCTATTTATTTTTATTTTTTTAACACCGCGTCTTACAAGCTACCAGTTTGGGTTATATACGTATGTATTAATTTATATAATAGTTTTAGGTATGAGGAGGGTTATATTTAAAGGAATTGTACCCGCACTTGCGTGGAAAAAGAGAGCTAGAAAACATTTTGGGAAAATACCCTCAGTACACCCCGCTCGGGATTTGAAGCCCGATCTCCTTGTCATCGGCAGTCTAGTCTAACACGTGAGTGAGGCTCTAGACCGTGCGGGCCACCGAAGCGGGTGCTTTGCTATTTAATCCTTCAATACATAAGTAAACAGTTCTCATTTAGATCGCTCTACCTCCGAGTGTGCGCCGCCTCTAAGATCGTCGACGTGTAAGTAAGTACTAGCAAATCAGTAGCAACTCCTGGTGATTTGAGCGCTGGAGTGCTAATGAGGGTGATTAGTGGCTTACACCGTCTTCCACAGCTCCCCACCCCAAGCGTGGATAAATGGAGGTAATTTTGTTTCCCAGGCTGAGGGGAGATTGGTACTTCTGCGGGGGGGGAATAAGGGAGAGAAATACGGCACTCTGAGTCTTCAATCGTATTTTCCACTCATCTCCATTTTATATCCCACCTTTTAATGCCCCGGGGTTCGGAATCACGGGATTTGAGTGGAAGAAAGGTACAAAACAAGACGTTCGTTGACAATACAATATTTCTGTCCGACGACTCGGATCGAGATGAGCTGATGTGCACGTTTATTTTATTTTTATTTTTTAAATTTTACATGTTAACCTTTTAGACGTGAGAGAGGTGTGATTTTTTAAAAATAAATTACTTAACCTAAGACAGCACGGTTAAATTTAAACATCTTAATTCAAAGTCAGGGTAAACTGATAGAGCTCATACATCAAATGAATCACTTAAGTTGTTTAAGGTGGGATGAAAGAAAGTGTGAGCTATGCTCTTTTTTTTTCAGTTTATTATAACAATAAAAACAATATTTTTTTGAATATATACTCGTATGTATAAATTATTAAGTAAACCAATAAACTAAACTGTTAAAACTTTTTAACTGGTAATTTTAAAAAATAGTATAAATTATAAATACATACAGTTCCAGGATTAATTTGTAAGTAAGTATATAGGACCATTTTTTATAAATGTGTAGAATTCATTATAAGTCTGTCAACGCTGAGGGCTTCTAGAATATCTATGGTTTAATGTATTCGAGTTATTAAAGGGACGCTATATTTGAATACCAATCGCGAATTTTGATTTAAAACCAATTAGACTGGATAAGAGTTGTTTAGAGTCAAATTTAATCAATAAGTCCTCGCAGTTAGTAGCCCAGAGCCCGTCACGTTCTAGAAGAACCTCAAAATAACTTTAATATAAACTATACATATATTATTATTTCTATTCTAAAAAATTCAGTGACCTATGTAGGTTTGTAAATTAAGGGAGGGGAGGGGGGGTGACCTGGTGGTCTAGGGGTAAAGTGTCGGACTTCTATGCTGGGGTCCGGGGTTCAATCCTCGGTTCTGGCACAGATTTATCTGTTTACCAAACCCTTCCTTCACCTCTGACAAGACATCTTGTGAATGTGGGGAATGACAGGCCTTCACCGTGGTTCGGATTCCACGTTAAACTGTAGGCCCTCCATTTCATCTCACAATCACCCTACCATTACACATTAGCGTAAGTGCGTATAACCCGAACGGGTAGTAAGACGCGGTGCTAATAATAATAATAATAATAATAATAATAAAGAGGGACTTAAAGCAGTGGTTGGTTCAGACGAACCTATTCCTAGAATTTCCCAAGTTCACCGAACCGGTCTTTAATAAATTTTTTTCGAATAAGCTGCTCGTCACGTTACTGTCATGGATTTTATTTCATAGTATTGTGCTCCATTCGAGGAGGAAGCTCAATATCGACCTTGGTCTTATCGACTGAGTAATCGATACTCGCCATTACTTTCGAGCCACTAGGGGCTTATAGCCTGCGGATATTTATCGATTCTCCTAGTTCTGTGCGCAAGCACCCACGTTATTACGTTATGGTTCTAATTGCTAATATCATTCTCTTATCCCTGGCTCTGCTCGCGACGGTTTATCTGATGGGAAATACATAAACTTGTCGTTCATTCATCTTTTCATGGGGATACATGATGATATAGCTGTGAATTTCTGTTTGGTCTTTAAGATTAACTGTCTTCCATTAGATTTTCATTTCAATTATCATGGACTGGATGTGTATGTTGATAATAAATAAACTAGCAATTTCGAATTATTTTAAAGAAGGAAATAAATAACTTAAAAATACTATTCATTGTTTTTATTTTTCACGATGAAAGAGAATCGGTTGATAAAATGTTTGAAGCCCACCACTGACTTAAGACAAATATTATTTTAAAGTATTAGATAATTCAGGTTGTGTTTTTGGTTTTCGCGGTCTATTAAAGAAAAATGGCAGGGGCAGTAATTTTAGAAAATGAAATAATTTTTCTAGTAATAAATAGTATTTTGATAACCTATATCTGAGGCTAAAGTTTTTCTTAGACATAGTATGTTTAGTTATAAGCTATTTTTTTAAATACAGTACATAGTCATTTACTGATGTAGGTATTTTCTTATTATATGAGCTAAAAACATAATTAAACATCACACAAAACTTAATACTTGTACATCTAGTGGTTGGATAAGAACATTGAAAAATAATTAGAGCTATTCACGAAAAAAAAAGTGTTTGACAGTTATTATATCAAAGCTTTTTTAATCAAAATAAATCAAATATTCCTTCAGTAAACAAGTTGAATTTAATTTTTTTTCACATGGCGATATCAACAGTTATTGAACCCGCTTCGGTGGCCACGTGGTCTAACGCGCTACTCTTATAGTAGGCTAGACTGCCGATGACGGGGATATCGAGGTTTGAATCTCGGTTGGTTGTATCGAGAGGTTTTTCTAAAATGGTTTTACACTCTCCCTGCACGCATATGCGGGTACACTTCCTTATATATAACCTTCCTAATCTCCAAAAACATTAGCGTAGTTAATATATAAACGTACAAACCGAGCGGGTAGTAAGACGCGGTACTAAATGAAAAAACAGTTGTTGAATATCTGTCAATGGTGTCCTAGAATTTAATGACAACTTTTTCTCTTAATTTAAAAATATTATCATCTAATGCCGCTATGCTTATAACAGATATTCAACAACTGCTGATATCACCATGTGAAGAAAATTAAACTCTATATTTTTACCGAAGCAATTTAAAAAAATAAATCTTTTCTGTCGTTCCCTTTCATCCCATATTAAACCGGCTCCGTTCCTTCTGTTGAAAACCTCGATCCAACTTACCCGATTGTTCCTCGAAGAGAGCCGTCTTTACTACCCTCGCCGTGTAATTTCCCCTGTTTGCCGCTATTAGCTGTTTATGCCTTCCTCGCCGCTTACCCCTCTCAGCCATCCCATGGACTCAGATAGTCCGCCATGTTGGGTATCCCCTCCCCGAACCCCCAGCCCAAACTACTAATATTATTCAACAAGGTAACTTAGTGAAACTTGTCATATTAGACCGACTCTGTTTATGTTAGTGTCACACTACTTGGTATCACGTTTGGCTAGTCTAAAACGTGTTATATATATGTATGTTTGTGTGTGTGTGTGTGTGTGTGTGTGTGTGCTATAGTCACTAGCTATACATACTGCTAGGTGTGTTATACACATGTATTATAGTCAGTACATATTGTTAGGTGTGTGATACACGTGTATTATAGTCAGTACATATTGTTAGGTGTGATGGATAGTTTACTGTTATCATTTGAAGATATATATATATATATATATATATATATATATATATATATATANTTTTTTTTAATGACTCGCGCGCCACCTATTCCCTATCCCGTGGGAATTTATTTTTATTTATATAGATAGAAGATAAAAGATTTGAAATTTACTGATTTGAATGATGGCACATATTTGACCCACTATTATTAGATAGCTCGTTGATATGATCGGACATATAGATATTTATTTCACTATAAGATAGCTTAAATAGGCCCATACTAATGAAGATAGATAGTAGATAGCGTACTAGATATGAGTGAAGATACATATCTCATATAAGCTTAATGACCTTACTTAGGATATGATAAATATATCCCTGTATTTTAAACTTTTAGCATTACTTCTATCCTATCCTACATATTATGTATGTTGTCAACATCCCTTTTTCTCGACTAATACAAAGCCTACAACGATGAATAAGGTATCAGTGGATAGTATTTTTACCGACTTCTGACATAGTATACTCAGTTTACGTTAAAACACATCATTTGTTTAAAATTTAAGTTAAAAGAAAAATCTAACAACATATTTATATCAACTACCGAAAATAAACTCTCTTTGCTATTTTGTGTATTACACTTCGCTGAGTATTTTATTTCAACAACCCAACAAAAGACTAAATAATTTTTCTTTTTTAGGGGTGGGTGGATGGGGGTGGGGAAGGTTGAATGTGCGAAAGTTTCGGAAGGGTTTACTGGTAGTAATATATTAATATAAATGTGGCTATTGTTACTTTTGATAGCGAATATCTCACACAAATTATTTTAATATTTAACAAACTGTATTAAAATATTTTGTTTCCAAACTTTATCAATATTTAAGTTATGCTATGTGAATCAATTAATTACTAGACTACCTATTTATTTTGATAAATTATAAACATTCAAAAATAGACACAGTTTTTGTATAGCACTGTGTCTTACTACCCATTCGGGTTATATGCTTATGTACTAATTTCGCTGGTGGTTTTAGGAACTAAGAAAACTATAATTAGAGAAAGTGTATTCACATTTGTATGCAAGGAGAGTGGAAAACTATTTTGTAAAAAAAACCTCAGTACACCCGATCGAGATTAGAACCCCGATCTCCCCTTTATCGACAGTCTAGTCCAACACGAGAGTAGCGCGTTATACCTGTATCACACGACACTAACTAGCACGTCATAATCTAGCGTCGTGTGGATCAGAAAAAGTATACCTGTTCTACCTATTGGTACTGGCTACCATACTAGCTGTGAGGATAGAACAGGCGCTATTTTCGTACTAGTTCCGACACTAGTCTGTGTAATTCGACCAATCAATGCGCGCTGAGACTGTGTGTAGAGAAATGGTAGAAATGGCGCCAACATGGTCATCGGATGTGATTTTGTTGTTGGCAGAAAATTATTCTAAACATCCTGGTTTATATAATACCAAATTTCCCCAATATGACAATATATTTAATATATATTTAATTAAAATATGTCATCCAAAAATGACAAACTGTGTTCCAGACCCAATTTTAATATATATAAACTTGATAGCATGCCAACCTTGGGTGGGTTTTTTAAAATATAAAGTGTGCGTAGGCCTAAAAAAAAGGATATTAGTGTATCAAGGGTACTGTACTTTCACACTCACGGGCTTAGGGGCCTCTGACCACATCGTAAATAAATGAATACAAATTTAGGGAGATACTAAACGTTAGTGTCACCCAGAATGTATCATTTTTACCATCCCACGACCATTATTTCATCTTTCCAGCCAGTCCCGTGTCCATATTATTTTCCTACGCTCCCTCTATTAATTTCCAATGTCATTATTAATAATTAATGCAGCTGCTTCACCCAAAATTAATATCTGACGTTCCATAAATATTTGCACTAGAATCTAGTACTGAACTAGCAGCGTGTGAGTACTATAGTCCTGTTTCTATTGTACTGGCTAGTCTACAGATATCTAGGCGCTAGCTATCACACGTGATTTCTAGTACAAACCAGTGTCGTGTGATGGTAGCTTTAGACCATTCGGACACCGAAGCGGGTAATTGACACGGTTGCCGGGTTTGGTCGTCACGTGGTCTAACGCGCTACTATCGTGTTACGCTAGACTACTGAAGACCGTAAGATCAGGGTTCGATCCCGGTCGGGTGCACTGAGGGTGGTTTTACACACTCCTTTCACGAGAATGCATTTGCAATTTCTATAAATTAAGCCTTTTTAATCTCTAACATTATTATTATTATTATTATTATTATTATTATTATTAGCACCGCGTCTTACTACCCGTTCGGGTTATACGCACTTACGCTAATGTGTAGTGGTAGGGTGATTTTGAGATGAAATGAAGGACCTACAGTTTAACGTGGAATCCGAACCACGGTGGAGGCCTGGCATTCCTCACATTCACAAGATGTCTTGTCAGAGGTGAAGGAAGGGTTTGGTAATCGGATAAATCTGTGCCGGGACCGAGGATTGAACCCCGGCCGCCAGCATAGAAGTCTGACACCTTACCACTAGACCGCCAGGTCACCTTAATCTCTAACACATTACCGTAATTAGTATATAACTTAAGTGTGAAGCCCGAACTAGTAGTAGGTTTATAGATTCAGCGCAAAAAAATATAAAAAAATATGACAAAGTTGTTTAAAAAGACTTGTAATTTAGGATCTGGCAATTCAGCGTCTAAACACGAACCTCGAGGCCAATCTTTAGTTAGCAATGGTCGTCCTCACCCCCTGATTCCCCCCTTCACATGAGCCCTCTGCCGGTTAAATGTAGAGTTAAGAGGTGACGCGTGCGCAACGAGTCCCTGGGGCCGCACTAATGTGCTGCTCTCTGTCGGCCATCTCAAGTAACAACGTTCCTCCCCCGCACCCTCTTACACCCTCCTGTACCCTATGCTCTCTCATTTACAAGACTTAACATCACTGAGAGGGAAAGGGAGAGACGGGGAGGGGGGGGGGAGAAAGGTATGACTACTTCAGAGAGGTTTCAACTCTATTTGTGGTAATATTGAGGGGATTATGGTGCGGGGAATTTGAGGGTGTATTAAAAAAGTACCCCTCATCGGTGGTGAAATGTATACAATTCAAATACAGCGGGAGGGGATATAGCTAAAAGTTAACTATTTCTCTCAAGTTACAAGATCTTGTCCACCAGTAACGTTTCTTGGAGTGTTGCCAGGGTAAGCAGGGGTGTAGCACAATTTTTATAGGATGTTCCTTTATCTGATAGCTAGAAAAAAAGTTACTATGTCTATTTTTACGTATTCATGCGTAGTTATGTATGCTGAAGCTACTACTTTTGATAGGTATCAATATACACTAATAACATATTATTATTATTATTATTATTATTTAGGACCACGCCTTACTACCCGTTCGGGTTATTCGCTTAAGTACTAATTACGCTAATGGGTTAGGAATTGGGAAGGTTGAATTCAAAATAAGCGAATCCGAATTTGCGTGTAGGGAGGGTGGAAAACAATTTAGGAAAAACCAGCCCCAGTTCACCCGACCGAGATTAGAACCTTGATCTCCCCGTCCTTGGCAGTCTAGCTCAACACGAATCTAGCGCGTTAGCTAACTACGCCACCGAGGTAGGTAAAAACTAATAATATAATAAAAAGGTTATCAATGTTGACCACAAAAACGTGTGTGTATTTTCTGAAAGGCCCTTTCTATAAAAAAAAAAAAGAGGGGGATATTTGTTCAGACTGTACTTGTAAAACCACTTTCAGTGGTCATATGGTCTAAGGCGTAGCTATCGTGTTAGACAGGGCCTGTTGATGATGTCGGTACAAATGTCGGAGTATGAAGCCCGGTTGTATATGCTAAGGGTAGTTTTCCAAAATGTTTTATCACTCCCTTCCCATGAAAATGCGGGTGTAATGGACCAACAATTAAAGTTCCCGACAGCAAGCGTTTCCAACTTAAAAAACGTTCATTATCGGATAATTTTTGTCAACTTAATATGCCAAAATGAGAACATAATTAGTTAAATAATAAGTTGTAATTTAAACTTGTTTAGTTACTTATAAAACAAATTTTCCGTACAAACTGTACTATATTTGAATTTAGGAGAATTCAACTTTAAATGCGTTGATGGACTATATTATGTTTCAACAAGTGATACTATGATGTATTGATTAAAAACAAAATTACAAGATTAAATTAACAAGAATTTGGTAATAATGATACAAGTCAATGTCACTAGGACGTAATCTGTATTATATATTAGATTAATATTCACAAAATTGAATAACACATTATAAAACATTTAACAAATATTAAAATTAAAAAATTAAAAAATTAAAGAATTGTCAGACATATACCAAGGACGTTACTACATCAAAATTCGTGGAGTTGGATGAACTTTACAATATAGTAAAATTAATGTATAAAAAGTCCTTAATCTCTGTCAGTTATTAAGTATAAATGCATTTAAGGACACATTAATTGGAATTGTATAATAATACATCTTAAAATAATGTGAGAAAACGTATTAAAATTGAATTGTTCCTTATCTTTAATCCCCTGTTCCTTTGTTCCACATTGCTGTGTTTATGATATTGTCGACATGTTTCGATGCACTTACGGCATCATTCTCAAGACATGATTAAGAGACAAGGAGTGTTCCAACTGATGTTGTGAGGAAAACTCAACATAATACAGTAGATGTAAAGAAGAAATTAAACAAGATCATCTGTTGGATCTTTCGTGGATTTTCCCCACGCAAGTCATCAAAACTTTCCGGTTCTTGGCTTTAAAAAAAAAATACAATTTGATTCCAGTAGATAACATTTCCAAGAAACTAGTGGGTCACAGAAATAAATAAAAGGCATGCCGAGCTGCCACTTGGAAACCCCTGCTATAGAAAATATAAAAGAGTTCATCTTTTTTCCTCTTACGACTATACCGCTGGTCTTGTGGTATAAGGTGTAATATTAGGTGGTTTAAGATGTGGTTTTCCACATATAAATGAGTGACGGTTCTTGTTATTTTTACAAGCCGATGTGGACGTATACCACAGTACTTCCTCAAGAGGTACCCTCCTCAATGCTATGAATAGCTGTTAGATAACCCTACGGTTAAAACGTATTTTATCTATAGACGTATGTGCGTAGATTTCCCCAGAAAAATCGTTTTCCATTCCCTCTCTGCTGAGGAATTATTATTATTATTATTATTATTAGTAGTAGTAGTAGTATTATTATTATTTAAGGAAATTCCATATCAATAATTTTTCATGTAGAGGTTCTTCCTATAATACTTAAATTTACAATATTCTGCTTTATTTTTAGCATATTGTTACTGCCTGTATCAATTCTTTAGTCATTTGTTAGTATTTCTTTTTTATTCTTATCGTTATTAATTACTAATTTTTTCGGAACTATTCAACAATATATAAAATTATTTAGCTATCATTGCTTATCTTATTTTCTTATGTAAATATTTATATTTGTATGATTCTTGTGTACTTTCAGTGCTGGCCTGTTATAGGTCTTACGACTGGCCAGCACTATAATAAAGGAAATTGAAATTATTATCAATCCCCACCTCGTTATAATGTCGTGAATAGCAATTTTTTTTATTGATTTATCTAAACTCTCTGCCTAAGATTAAATCACAGCATCTGTGTGCAGAAAGAAAACAGTAAAAAAAATGTCCGGAAATGTATTTTTGTATTACTATAAATGTAAGTTGAAGTTAAGGGCAACAACGTCGAGAGAACGCAGCTGTAAGTACGTGCGTGTACAACAAGTTGCATATCATTAGGAGGGCACATAACAACAGTTGTTCAAAACTCCCTCCCCGACGAATAACTTGGTCTCAACAGTATCCGTCGGTTGCATTTGACGCAGACTCACCTTTCGGACACGTTGCTCGAGACGGGACACATCTGCCCTCCTAACGGTATGCAACTTGCTGTACACGTAATTACTTAACAACCACGTACTTCCGGCGTTGGTGCTTCCAACTTCAACTTACATTTACTAGTGTAAAATACTTTCTGAACATTTTATTACTAGGATATTCTGTTCTTTTCAACCTATAAAAATACTGTGGTTCAAGAGTTCGGTCGGAAAATTTAGAAACACCCTGTACGTACACATATGCAATAATATGTTTTTTTTTTATAAGTTACAGTATTTAACGTGCACTGACTGTACCGACTAATTAGATCAGCGCACGAGAATTATGAATGTGGGGAATGCCAGGCCTCCACCGTGGTTCGGATTCCACGTTAAACTGTAGGTCCTCCATTTCATCTCACAATCACCACTAGCATTACACATTAGCGTAAGTGCGTATAACCCGAACGGGTAGTAAGACGCGGTGATAATAATAATAATAATAATAATTTCTATGAGCGAGAGTGAAAGGGCATACTAATTTTGCAAAAAAAAAAAAGTATTTTCAAATACTTTACAAGCTTCTTTAACATTCCTCAGTCAATATGGAACTGACGGCTTTACTTCCCCTCTGATATAATTTGTGCTACGAATTTTTACCGCTCAAGAAAAATCCCTTAATCCCAGCTGGATTTGAACCAACTAACATTGGGTCCTGAGGCCAGCACTTTACTTCGAGAGCACTGAGTATCGTGTGTCGATTCAAGGAGGGTCTCTAGGGTAGTAAGAGCTTGTTAAATCTGTAGCCTACCTATAATATGTTCTCACTCACTCGGTCCCCATTTGACCAATTATAATAGGCACCGTTGAGGGCTGGGCAGTGAGTATTCCACTGAGTGATGAAGGAAGTTCACAGGTATGTACAAGTTAAACTAACTCTGATTACCCTTGCAACATTCCCTTACACGCCACTGTTAGTACCATACTTTCTGTAAGCTACCCCTCCCCCTCTTTCTCCACTGACTCTTCTATCTAGCGAACACGACAACGATAGTTCACACCTATTTTCCGTTTGGCTGCCCTTTACCACCCTGACAGGTTTGGACAATGCCGTCGTAACAGTTTGCTATGTTGTTACACCTGTGGAAACTAGTCGCGAAGTGGGCAAGTTGGCATCCTTGGGAAACTCCAACATCATCATATCCAAGGGACGTCCCGAGGGTAATCACTGGAATCCCTCCCGCCCCTCGCTGTATCTCTTTTTGTTTTTGTTTCACTTCTATAAGGCACTCTCGGTATATCTGTTACAGATTTCCTCGAGAAAAAGGAAAAAAATACCGACAAATCTTATTGGCTCACGGAAAGACGACACGAATAATATTTGGATTTTGTTCCATTTCACTCTCTTCATCTTGTTTTGTTACTTCTTGCTCCATTCCGATGCTTTTGAGAGGAGTAAGGTTCAGGGCTGAGGGGGTGTATTATATAATACGTTTTGACGTAAAGACGGTAAACATGTTTCTACAGCAACAATAATAATACAACCACAAGTAGAAATAAAACCTATGTGCAACCAGTTAGGAATAAACTCCGTGCCTCGAAGCCAAGAATAGAAATACTATCAACTTTTCCAGATCTGATGTTGATTATTTAATGAAGATTAAGGAGGAAATAATAGGGTTGTTTCAATCATTTGGAGCAGTGTAGTGTCGTGTCGCGTAGTGTTGCTAGAGTAAGAAGAACTAGCTTTATTTGTGCCTCTCCATACTATGATCACTCAGTAGAACATTGGTCAGAATTAAATTAAAATACATTCTCATGAGAGGTATGTAGAGCAGAGCCCAATGCATGATTAATCAAACGAGGAGCAAGTGGGCGAGAAGATAGTTAAGAGGTACTGTTTAGACAAGCACTGCCTACTTTGGCAAAACTGCACGACCCTACATGGTTTAGGTAGATGTTTATTTGATTGTTCTTGCTTAAAGTCGTGGGGCAAGTTGTGGCAAAGAGGAAAGATATAGGCTTAACAAAGAGGTAAGTCAAACGACATTTGTAGACTCTTTCTTTAAAAGATTCTATCCCACCATGGCTAAATTGTGTATTTAGACGAACCTCGATAGAGGAAATCTTTAGTCCAGCATGTTCAACATCACTTTGTTTTTTGGGGGGAAAATCGTGAGAAACCTACACAACTTGTTCTATTTAAAGCATATATCACCTGAATAGCTTACGCCCTTTTCTTCCACGAAACCTTGGGGAAAGACATTACGGTCAACGATACCTCAGTTGTTCGGAGGGGAAAAAGAACCTTTCAACGCCCCTGTACATTAACCTCCAGCCCACTCTTGTACGTATGCAACAACCATCGTGATCCTATTTCAACTTCATTTCACGTTCTCGTCTCTCAGGTGATGGTTGGCCATCGTCAGTCATCGGGTGGATCCTCCTTTGGGGATACCTGCCCGCCCCCTTCTAAACCTTCCTCTTCTTGCACGCGAGAATAGAAACTCATTTCATCAACGAATAGAGAGAGGAAAATTGGAGGACCAGACGCAAACATTCCTGTCATCTCTGTCACTCCCGCGGAAATTATATTTGTGTTTCTATAGCAACGAATCTCACTCAAACACTGGAAAAAGGGGGGTTGGAGGGAGACAAAAAATGGACATTACTCAGTTTATTTCTCTCTTTCTCTCGTTTTTTTCTGTTTCCCCTTTCATCCCCCTTTCGTTACAGTTTGTTAAATGGAAAATGTAGGACCTTCTCCCTATCCCATCCATTCTAGACGATGGAAGTGAGATAAAAATGTTGGCTAGAAAAGAGAATGGAGGATTTGCCGCAAACATTTTGACAGTTGGAAATAGGCCTGAGTGTGAGAGACGAGTACCTCTATGTGGTGGGAGAAAGGGAATAAAAAGAGAAGGTGGAATAGAGGGGTAAGGGGGGCAGAGAAGGCAATCATAACTGTACTCCGTAACGAGTCGGCTCGCGTTAAACTTACATGACTGAATTTCCCGTATTGGAGAGCGACCGGAATGTAAGAACCATCCATGTGCGTCGTTATCAATTGATGGGAACGAGTTGGTCGAAAAAATAACCGGATAAGCAAAGCTTGTTAAAACTGTACCTGACATAATGTTCTCCCCTACTTTGTCCCCATTTGACCAACCACACATAGACTCTTCTTTAAACACCTCACATAGAAATGTATTTTTCAGTTGCGTGTCGTGGAGTGTTACCAGAGTAAACAGACCTCGTTAAAACTGTACCTGTGATATTGTCTCACCACTTTTCCCCCATTTGACCATTCACATATAGGTACTGTTCTACTTACCTTGTTTGGGAAATTTTCATTAATATCTAGCCAATGAGTGTTTTACTGTGAGAGGAGAAAAATTACGGGTAGAGTTTCATTTAACCGTGCGTACACTGGCAATACTCCAGACCACTGATTAGTACTTTCACTCTTTTTTTTACTCTCAAATCTTAACAAATACAGTTGTTTTCTGTTCATAAGCTCTCACGAAAAAATGCCTACTAGTTTATATATATATATATACATATACATTCATACATACCCTAGAGTTGCGATTATCCGGCCTAAAGTGGCGGCATTCTGGGCTGGATAATTTGGAATCCAAGTGTAAATAGTTTTCGGTATAAGTTTACCTCGTGTATCTACGCCTCGCGCACACCTCCCTAGACACAGCTTCTGTTTCCAGCCAACTCAAAACAGTGCTGCTATCTACACCTCTCTTGACACAGCTTCTGTTTCCAGCCAAATCAAAACAGTGCTGCTGTCTACACCTCTCTTGACACAGCTTCTGTTTCCAGCCAAATCCAAACAGTGCTGCTATCTACACCTTCCTTGACACAGCTTCTGTTTCCAGCCAAATAAAAACAATGCTGCCATCTACACCGACCTACTGTAATATTACTGTATTCCACGCCAACCACATGCTAAAAAGTTATGCTTTGCTGTATCCAATTTAATGGTTGCAAGGCGTTTGCCACCTATTTTTTTAAATTAATCACTAGATTAGTGTATATGAACCGGTTTGCTTATTTTAAAACGCATTTGATAACACCGAGAACCGGGTTGGATAGTCACGACTTAAATGTATATTAGTGCGTTTAATACCAAAGTTAAGAGCCCACCTCATCCCACGAATAACACCTATCTTAGGTAAGTAATACAGTTCGAAACAGGCGTCACATAGTGATGTGTTAGGCTGAAGTCTCCATTAGAAAACAGTTGAATTGAGACCAGTGAAACCGTTTTGCCATATTGTGAAAAATACATCAAATTGAGAATTAATTATTTAAAAATTTAAAAATACTGTTTCACTGATTTTAATTTCCTTGTAAGCAAATTAATAGTGATGAAACCCGCACTTCAATACGTTTTATGGTTCGAGTGTAATTTTGTATCTGGTTTTCTGGTTAATCGGCAGCGAGATGGACTCTTAATGGCTTGACCAAAAGGGCAGATGGTGGCAGCTTGTGGACTGTTTGCAAATAAATAAAGACTTGACAAGACTGTACTAGTAATCTGTTCACCTCCCCCCCCCCTCCCACACTTCTCATTATCAATTTGACCAACCACACATACGATAATGCCATGGCGTTATGGTTGCGCGTTGGGCGCCAATTATGATGATACGGTATGTTTTGAAATATACACCACTCGATGGGCGCTAATTATGATGTTATGGTTGCGCTTTGGGCACCAATTAAGATGTTATCGTTATTTGATGAGATAATTAGTATTAATAGCCCCGTGATCGAGCGCCAATTAAAATTATGTTCTCATCCCACGTTGGGCGCCAATTATGACGTTATGGCCCCACATTGAGCGTCAATTAAAACGATACGGTTGCACATTGGGCACCAATTAAAACTATACGGATTGCTTGAGTTATCGTGGCATGCGTTTGGGCGCCAATTAAAACTATATGGGTTTTTATTGTACTATGATGCCGCGTGTTTGGAGCAAATTATTGAGCTATTGAATTATTGATGATATAATTGGTATTTATAGCCCCGTGATCGAGTGTCAATTATAATGATATTTACAGTAGCCCCATGGCTTCTTTGGTGCTGACTGACAGCTCACAGCTGACTTCTGACAGTCAACATTTAGGTATATACCTAAATGTTGATTGTGAGAAGTGTCAGCTTCTAGACACATGTTTTTGCAGATCATCTGGTTCGGCGTAGGGATACATAATTTTGTCTGAGAACTTTTCAAAGCTTTTAGCTGTCAGTTGTAAGCTGTCAGTCAACACCAAAGAAGCCATGGGGCTACTATAGCTCGCAATGGGCGCGAGTATGTTTTACTGCGCACTTAATACAGTTGTGCTATCAAGTTAACTGTAATTCTTACATTTTTTAAATAAATAGGATATTTAAATTTGCACACGATTTATTTAGATCATTGAAGATTTGATATTAAATGAAACAGTTTTTTTGTGAAATTTCGGATTGCTTTTGTATAATAATACACGTTCCGCGTTCTGATTAACGTGTGCTACGCTGATTTATGTTACTGCTTTTCTCTCTTACCGGCAATGATAATTACTGTCTTTGATATATTAATGAGTTTTTTATATTTATGTCACCAGCACTGTGTGTATTCATACGCACAGGCGGATTATATATTACCTACCCCTTGCCACTTGGACCCCTTGTCACCAGTGTCATAACCAACTAATAGAAAGAGTTCTGCTGATAGGTGTTGTGAAGGCTAACTTCCTATTGGGTTGAGGGAGCTAGCGTCACTTGCTTGTTTGGTAAACACTACGGAGTTGATTTTTGAAAGAAAAAAATAAGTGTTATGGTGTAATCTATTGGCATTAATTCTGAAAATCGCGTGATTCTCAATGTATGAAGTATTAAAAGGATATTTTACATACAGTTTATTGAAGAAAAATACCTGCATCCATGAACTTTTAAATACATAAGAGGAGTCCAAAACAGTATCATTACAATGTAACGGCCTAATGTATGTGTGTTGACTTTAAAGATCACGCTGGATACTATACAGGAAGGATAAATTTACAAGTACAGTCTTGTCAAACCTTTCTTACCTTGGCAAAAACATACGTGTTGAAGGCAGGGAGTAAGATGACATTTAGAGGAAATACATCCGCACTAACCTATGAATAGAATGGAGGATCCACAGTTATAACGCGTTTGTGGAAAAACCACTTTCCCGTGCATCCAGTCGAGATTTAAAAATCGTCTTAAAAATTCGGTATGTCGGGAGTCTGAAATCATAAATCACTGGACAATTGGGTTGGTTGCAGTGACTGTTAATTACTTTAAAGTACTTAAGGTAGGGACGTAGGAGATGCGAGTTAAGGGTATAGTTTTTTTTGCAGTTTTTACAACAATTTTTTTTTGTCAAAATAAATAAAAATATCGCTCAGGTAGAAACAGAGGGTTTAATTATTTTTTTCATACAGTGAAATCACCAGTTTGTTGAATATCTGTCTTAAGAATATTTGTATTTGATGACACACTTTTTAAATTATAGAAAAAGTTGTCATTAAACTCCAGGACATCCTTGATAGATATTCAACAACTGTTTATATCGCCGTGTGAAGAAAATTAAACTCTTAGGCCAATGTTCATTTCTACTAAAGCAATATTTTATTTATTTTGGTCAAAAATATATTTTTCTATTAAAACTGCAAAAACACTGATTTTTTCTCGCGTTCCATACATCCCCACCTTAACTAAGAAACAAATATTGTTTGGAGATGAAAAATAGTTTTATGTGACGACAATAACGAAAAACCGTATTTTAGACTTCGGCTTCAACTTTGCTTCGCATAACATTTTAGAAAAAATTCTAAAAATAATCTTTCGTATGCTTCAAGGTTCGCTTTGAATTTAAAAATTGGCTTTATCACACCCCTATTCATTACAATATCACAAAACATATATATATGTGTGTGTGTATATATATATTTTTTAGCACCACGTCGCACTACCGGCTCGTGTTAAACGCCTATGTACTAATTACACTAATGTGTTAGGGAATAGAACAGTTTAATTAAGAGGAAGTACACCTGCACTTAAGTGGAGGGAGAGTGGAAAACCATTTAGGAAAAACAACCCTCAGTACACCCGACAGGGATTCAAACCCCTATCTTCCTCTCATCGTTGGTCTAATAGAATATTAGAGTGACGCCTTAGACCATGCGGCCACCGAAGAAGGTGACCAACTAAATTGAATTCGATATTCGAATCAAACTGACCGGGATCGGAACCCCCGATCTTCTCGTCTTCACTAAACATAATACCCCGTGACCCCGGACAAACTTAGATGGACTTGTGCGCTTGTTAATCCCTCTCCGTCCTGACGTGAGAATGAGTTTCGGGTGGTATTTTTTGACGTGGCAGGCGAGAGCCAGTATTAGAATTATAAAATATTACTAACGTGGTATTATTTGTTTTTTTGTTTTTTTTTTCATGCCCCGAGGACACACGAATTTGATCGAACCCGGCCAGGCAATTTGATCACGTAGCTAATAGGAACGTCAGAAACAGCGACAGGCTTTGAAAAAGAGAGAGAAAGAGAATAATATCGAGAGAACAATGAAATATTCAAACTGAAAATAATATAAAATGTGCTCTGAATATTTANAGACATTGTTTCGAAATAATACCCTTTAGAGTATTTCGGGGATTTGTGTACATGATTTTATTACTCGATGTGTACGCTTATTTTGTGTAATAATTTACTTTTTTTTTCGCACCACGTCTTACTACCCACTCGGGCTATAAGCTAATGCTTTACTTATTAAATTATATACAAAATAACTAACCTTCTTTTAGAAATGAATCAAAATATAATATATAAAACGGGTAGACATAACATTAATTGTTTACTTAACTATTTCTGTACCCCCTCACCCCCGACAAAACCAGTAAATTAAAGATTTACCTATTTGTGTGTGTAAAACAATCAATTTTAAACATGACACAATATTTTTCCCATGAATAATATTATTAAAATTTTAATACTTTAACCATAAAGAATTAATGACAGATAAAGTAAAAAATTAATTACTCACTTCGGTGACCGCATGGTATAAGGTGCTACTCTCGCAATATACTAGACTGCCGATGACGGGGAGGTCGGGGTTTGATCCCGGTCGAGTATTCCGAGGGCGGTTATCCCTAAATGGTTTCCCATTCTCTCGCTTTCTCTCCACGCAAATAAGAATACACTTCCTCTAAATTCAACCTTCCTTAAACCATTAGCTTAATTAGTACATAAGCGTATAATCCAAACGGGTAGTAAGACGTGGTGCTAAGAAGAATGAAAAAAAAAAATCCTGTTAACAAACGCACCAACTTTCCCCGTTGTCAGATACGTTAAATGTATCTTTTAAACCGGTCTCTAAACGTCAGAGTGAACAGTTGAAGTAGAACTGCATAATAAGAGAGATAGGATTCATTTGTTAAGGGGTTTAATTCTCTCACAGACGAACGCTCGCCGCGGTAATGAATGTATAATGTACCGGCGGGCCAAAGAGGAAATAGTAATGTCACGCACTATTAGACAGAGACGAATAGAGGGGTGGGTAATATAATATGTATGCAGATGATTTGTCCCCGTCACTTCTACACTTTACTAGCGAAGTCTGTGCGCCAGGGTGAGGAGGAAGGGGGTGGGGAGAAGTTGGTAGGTTTGACCGGGATAAGGGTTGGGAGGAAGAGAGAGGGTGACAGCCTGGAAAATACCCGCACAGGCACTTTGGATTAATGTTTGGCTTCATTTGGATATGAACTAAGAGACCCGTATCCAAAGAGGAAGAGAGGGATGGTACTATCGACCCACTAACGCGTTACGCTTGCTATAGACTAGAATGCTGATAACGGCGAGATCGAGGTTCGAATCTTGGTTTGGTGCACTAAAGGTTTTTTTTCCCTAATTGGTTTTCCACTCTTACTTCACACACAAATGTGGGTACACTTCGTATTAATATAACCTCCCTACTCACTAAAACCATTAGCGTACCTAGTACATAAGCGTGTAGTTTGATCAAGTAATATGTGGTGCTAAAATAAAAGAGACAGTACACATTGTCCAGAAAAAAATTTAAACTTTTTTCCGTGACTTCTCGGAAAGAAAGTTTTGTGATCGTAAAAAAAAAATGAGATTTTGATGGATGTTAATGAACCCCTGAACCCAAAAATGCCATCTGTCTGTCAGGTCTCGACTAGAACCTAAACCATTTTACTGGTCGAGGTAAAACTTGGTAACTAGGTTTTCATAAGGCCCAGAACTCTTTTTGCAATTAGATATAAAAACCTAAAATTAAGGGTCGTTTAATAAAAGGTGAAACTATAAAAAAAGGTGATTTTATCGAAATAGGAACTAACATTTTTTTAAATTCGTAATTAGGCACTTTTTAATATTCTTAACAAAATGGATAGTTTCATTTTCCCGTGAAAATAGCTTATTTTAATCTTTTTGGAATAATGTGTTTGCCAACCAAAGGAACTGTAGACCCTAATGTAATATATTTTTGTTGAGTATTTATAAAAATGACCCGCCTCGGCGGCGTAGTTGGCTAACACGCTAGTAGTGTTGAGCTCGACTGCTGAGGACGGGGAGATCGAGGTTCGAATCTCGGTCGGGTGAACTGGAAGTGGTTTTTCCTAAATGATTTTACACTCTCCCTCCACGCAAATGCGGGCTCACTTCCTCTAATTTAACCTTCCCAATTCCTAATCCATTAGCGTAATTAGTACTTAAAGAGTATAACCCGAACGGGAGTAAGACGCTGTGCTAAATAATAATAATAATTATTATTATTATTTATAAAAATGCATTCAAGAAATATTTTCTAACCATTCCACTAATCTTCTATTAAAATACTAGTTGATAAATAGTCCAACGCCTTAGTTTAGTCGTTAGCTTGTCTGCACACTGAGCTAAAGTTCTCATGTTCGATTCCTAGCATGGCAGAAAAATATATCAAGCTTGAAATGTGTTTTTTCCGTTTAACATTGATAAAGTAACAGTTGGGGGGTGGGAGGGAGGTCTGACTGAGTGCTGTGTGTTCTATATTTAAGTTAGTTTATAACTCATGTGCTCTAATCATTCGGTTCATAATGTGCTAGTTAAATATCTTGAATAATAAAAAGAGCCAATAAATGTATTAATATAGCTTTAACCAAACATAAACCAAATATAACCAACCATGACCTAAACAATTATATAAAGGAAACTCTTAATAATTATTGTTTATTCTTGGTTATCTTTTCGCTTTGTTAGTCTACTAACACCCGCCTCGGTGGCGTAGTTGGCTAACGCGCTTGTCGTGTTGAGCTCGACTGCTGAGGACGGGAAGATCGAGGTTCGAATCACGGTCGGGTGAACTGGGGGTGGTTTTTCCTAAATGGTTTTCCACTCTCCCTCCACGCTAATGCGAGTTCACTTCCTCTAATTCAACCTTCCCAATTCCTAATCCATTAGAGTAATTAGTACTTAAAGCGTATAACCCGAACGGGATAGTAAGGCGTGGTGCTAAATTATTAGTCTACTATCAATTATTTTTAATGATGTTTATGTAAGTCATTAATCATTTGTAATATTGAATGCCTGTCACTCCTTTTTATTTGTAATTTGTATCTTTTATTTTAAATAAAATTAAATAACGATACATCACTACAAAAACACGTTGCCATCAATAAGTGAAAGCCTATTCTAAATATAATACAGTGTAATGATCCTCATTTTGATATTCTATATTTTTTACCAAATTTAAATATTTGTTATCATTTTCGGTATAATTTTCTATCCATCCATCTATTCGGTCATTTTGTTTTACTAAATTTAAATACTTTTTCTATTCTTCTATTTGACAACCACCCCGCACTAGCGCTGTGTTTATTTCATGGTACTACTGTCTTTTCCTGTACTCAGCTTTTAAAATGGTCCATAATGATGTCACCCTCCTTATCTCTGGAAAGAAGAAAGAAAGACGGAACAAAGAAGGGCGGGGCTTGGCGGAATCTAAAAATATCAAGTAATCCTTGTATAAAAATGGCGTAAAATTAGAAAGGTTGAATCTAAAAGAAGTGAACCCGCATTTGCGTGGAGCGAGAGTGGAAAACCGTTTAGGAAAAAACCTAGTTCATCCGACCAAGATTCGAACCTCGATCTTCCCGTCCTTTGCAGTCTAGCTCAACACGAAACTAGCGCGTTAGCGTGAGGACTATTGGTTGGGTTTTCAGAATTAGGGCTAAGGTGATGTATCCTTAAGATTGTCGACTTAATTTGTAAATTACGTGCCAATAATAACCTGCACTTGGAGAGTGTCACAAATAATAGTACATATTAATAATTTAACTAATCACAAAGATGAATAGTACTCAATTAATAATTTTATATGATAATTTGTTTGAAAAGTCACATATTTCATCCACTTTGAAACTCTTTTGTCCCCTCAAATATCAATTTAGTCACCCATGAAAAAAAAAACTGTTTTCAAGGATCCAAACAACGCTTAGAAGCCAAACGAGGAAACGACCATTTTGTCAGCGATAACGTGAAGTACCTCTGATATTTGATCGCGCACAAGATACCCTCCCAATGGTACCTCTCTCTAACTATCTGCCCTCGTATCAGCTCCACGTCGTATCCAACGTCACTGATCCGTAAACATTATTATGACAGCTCTTATGATTGTTTGAAAATGTTAAACTGGGGTGGGCCCTACCCAGAGAACAATACTTTATACAAAAATATAACAAAAAATATAAAAACGAGAAAGAGAGGTTATTGCTCCATTATTCTTATATTTCTGCTATGAAACTTGTTGAGCGTGTTTGAAATATAAGAACACTTCCATTTTCTTTTCTTTTTTTCTCTTTTTTTTTACTTACTGTTTTCATTTACATATAAAACAGTGCTGGAAGTAAGGCCCAAAAGTGAAGGGAAAAAAAGCTTCAGTTATCGGGAGTGTGTATGCTTATAGTGAACAAGTATTAGGAGTATATGAGGTGCAGGGAGGTGGCGGAAGTAAGAGAGGAGAAAAAAACTTTCCCTGCCCAAGTATTGTGCTGCTATCTTTTGTTATTGTTGATGGTTAGCGAAGTGGTACATTCTCCCTCTTTAAGGTTAACAATAGATATCTCTCAAACACCCCCTTCTCTCTCCCCTCTTACTTCCCCAATTCAATCCATTGTTGTAATCCGAACCAGTGGATGTTCGATATGAACTCTTCGCGGTTCTCAGAGGGTTTGTTCTTGCTTGCAAGAGAGTGTGTGTGTGTGTGTGTGTGAGAGAGAAAGTGTAGAAGAAAAGAGGAGGGAATAACGACCTCATGTTCATCTTAAGTGACAAGAAAAAAAAAGGGTTTCGTTTTTAAGTTAGCTTAAGGTCATTCGACAATTTAAATTACGTTGCATTTAATTTAATTTAATTGAGGTATTAAACGAGCACTTTTTTGAACCGACCGTTTATATCAGACTTATAAGCTAACATAAATCTAGAACATACACAACATCCAACCCTCATCCTTGAATTTATCACTGTTAAAGGGGAAAATCACATTTCATCAATGATAAATAATTTTTCCGCCAAGCCGAGAATCGAACCCGGGACCCTTAACTTAATAGACAGACACTCTACCGACTGAGCTAAGGTGTTGGACTAGTTTCAAGGACATTGCCGACCTGTGACGTCACGGCAGGTTAAGTTAGGATTTCCCATGTCAATGAATTTACGTTTCACTCAGTAGGTTTTAAAGATATTACGTTGAAATAAAAACCATAAATTCTTAAATAATTTTAAAAAATTGTTCTACAATTTCATAAAATTATTATTTTTATATTGAACTAGTTTTTTTGTGAAGGTATTTTTTTATAAATCCTCTATAACTTAGGCTATTTGGCTTGTCCACAAAAATGGCCTGTAGGAGTTTTCCTGTTAGGATATAGACTCATGGTTTAGAAAGCAAACATTACTATTATTAGCACCTCGTCTTACTACCCGTTCGGGTTATACGCACTTACGCTAATGTGTAATGGTAGGGTGATTGTGAGATGAAATGGAGGACCTACAGTTTAACGTGGGATCCGAACCACGGTGGAGGCCTGGCATTCCTCACATTCACAAGTTGTAATTAATGCACGGCTTGTCAGAGGCGAAGGAAGGGTTTGGTAATCAGATAAATCTGTGCCGGGACCGAGGAATGAACCCGGGACCCCCAGCACTGAAGTCTGACACCTTAACCCTAGACCACCAGGTCACCAAAGCACACAATAAATACCTCCAATAAATAAACTTAATATAAGATCAAATATTTAGATCTTATTTCTTTATTTAAAAATAATTATTAACTTATTTAATTTAAATCATAATCCTTTTAAACACTAAAAAATCTACAATTCGCTAGGAGGCGCCCCTAGGAGCCTAGGATTATCGAATGGTATTTAGTGATGAGATGAGTGACCGCATTAAAAATAGTACCACTAATCTTTCTCATACACGACTTAGATTTTAATCTCATCAAAAGGTTTTTTTATACATCATTAAATGTGGCGTGCTAAACTGTAACAATTCACCATCGGGAAAGAAGAGGCGCCTGAAGTTACTGCTGTTTATCTTACCCATAAAACAGGAAACCTATCGCAACCGTCGACATCACCCGGCTCGGCTACGAACAGCTCTGTAGTGAGCCCATTTTGACCGTCCAGAACGTTAATTCTTTCAAAATAAAATTATAAAATTTAAAACCGGGATTTAAAAAAAAAAAGTTTTACGTAAGTATAATGCAATTTATGCTTGGGTTTGCTCGTGTATTATTTCGTTTCACATATATTACGAGTTTTGAGTAAATATCTCCATTTTAAAATACAGATCGAGAAAGTCCGGGCGTAGTTCCGTACCATTTATTTGCCGTGGGCCTACCAAAATATTTCTGTATTTGTTAGCGGAAGGCTAAACATAAGCGCTCTTTTTTCTACAAGCCTTGTTTCATAGCTCAGCAAATATGCTTAAAAATTCGTTGAAAATTATCTAATGTTACATTTTCAAATAAGTTGTTATATTAATAAAACACAAACTATAGGGCTGTTAAGGAAAGAGAGCCCGCTGTTGGAATATTTTGACATTATTTTGGTGTGAACCGTATTTTGAAATAACGCACCATATAAATAAATATTGCTTTATAGCTGAACGTCGGCGGGGAAATTTCTCGCTTATCAATACGACCCCCTTACTAAGAATACGGGCCACTATTATTCCCGCCAAAGTACGAGCCCATGTTTTTACCGGAAGTCACGTGTCTGGTTTGCACGACTTCTGCGCACAAGAGCTCTCATGGTAATGTTGCCATCGAGATTAAACTGTGAGAAATGAGGGTTGAAAGCTGCAGTTGTTTTTTAAACAATACTTTAAAAAAAAAGAAACAATGCAACTTGTTAATATCACTATGAACTCAACTGCACTCAAAAAAAGAGTTCATTTGGTTGCATGTGTGACAGGAACCTTATGTGAGAGAGGAAAAGGATGCTTTTAACGATGTAAAGTGGTCCAAGCGACATACTGAAGTCCAACACCTTAGCTGAATCGGTAGCATTTCTGTCTTCTGAGATAAGGTTCCCAGGTTCGATTCTCGGCATGGCTGAACCATTTATCATTGGTTGAAATGTAAGATACACCTTTCACTGTGATAAATTTACGGCTGGTTGCTGTGTCTGTTCTAGATTCAAGTTAGTTTGTAAGTCATGTGCTGATATAATCAGTTGGTTCAGAAAGTGCACGTTAAGTACCTCAAATAAATTAAACAAATTACATAATGAAATATAATATGTCAGCTAGCCTTTTCGCGAACAAGAGTTACTCAAATAAAACTCTAAAGTGACGCGAGTAAAACCTAAATTACCAACCAGTAGCTTTCACGTCATCGATAATGTAAGTCTTAGACTACCGATGGCGCAGAGATTTGGTTTCAAATCCTTACAAGGTGTGCTGAATTTGTTTTTCTTAAATGGTTTTCCACTCTACCTTAATTATTTAAGATTCAATCTTCCTCATCCCTAACAAATTTATGTTGATAAATGAACAACACGGATGGCTGATAAGACATGGTTATCTCAGCCGGATAGCCAGGTCGGGTGGTTAGAAATGGATAGCCAGGTCGAGGGATGAGACGGTTATAGCCAGGTCGGGTGGTTAGAAGTGGATAGCCAGGTCGAGGGGTGAAACGGTGATAGCCAGGTCGGGTGGTTAGAAGTGGATAGCCAGGTCGAGGGGTGAAACGGTGATAGCCAGGTTGAGGGGTGAGACGTGGATAGCCAGGTCGAGGGGTGAGACGTGGATAGCCAGGTCGAGGGGTGAGACGTGGATAGCCAGGTCGAGGGATGAGACGGTGATAGCCAGGTCGAGGGGTGAGACGTGGATAGCCAGGTCGAGGGGTGAGACGGTGATAGCCAGGTCGAGGGGTGAGACGTGGATAGCCAGGTCGAGGGGTGAGACGGTGATAGCCAGGTCGAGGGGTGAGACGGTGATAGCCAGGTCGAGGGGTGAGACGTGGATAGCCAGGTCGAGGGGTGAGACGGTGATAGCCAGGTCGAGGGGTGAGACGTGGATAGCCAGGTCGAGGGGTGAGACGGTGATAGCCAGGTCGAGGGGTGAGACGGTGATAGCCAGGTCGAGGGGTGAGACGTGGATAGCCAGGTCGAGGGGTGAGACGGTGATAGCCAGGTCGAGGGGTGAGACGTGGATAGCCAGGTCGAGGGGTGAGACGGTGATAGCCAGGTCGAGGGGTGAGACGGTGATAGCCAGGTCGAGGGGTGAGACGTGGATAGCCAGGTCGAGGGGTGAGACGGTGATAGCCAGGTCGAGGGGTGAGACGTGGATAGCCAGGTCGAGGGGTGAGACGGTGATAGCCAGGTCGAGGGGTGAGACGGTGATAGCCAGGTCGAGGGGTGAGACGGTGATAGCCAGGTCGAGGGGTGAGACGGTGATAGCCAGGTCGAGGGGTGAGACGGTGATAGCCAGGTCGAGGGATGAGATGGTGATAGCCAGGTAGAGGGATGAGATGGTGATAGCCAGTTAGAGGGGTGAGACGTGGATAGCCAGGTCGAGGGGTGAGACGTGGATAGCCAGGTCGAGGGATGAGACGGTGATAGCCAGGTCGAGGGATGAGACGGTGTTAGCCAGGTATAGGGGTGAGACGTGGATAGCCGGGTCGAGGGGTGAGACGTGGATAGCCAGGTCGAGGGGTGAGATGGTGATAGCCAGGTCGAGGGATGAGACGGTGATAGCCAGGTCGAGGGGTGAGACGGTGATAGCCAGGTCGAGGGATGAGACGGTGATAGCCAGGTTAAGGGGTGAGACGTGGATAGCCAGGTCGAGGGGTGAGACGTGGATAGCCAGGTCGAGGGATGAGACGGTGTTAGCCAGGTATAGGGGTGAGACGTGGATAGCCAGGTCGAGGGGTGAGACGGTGATAGCCAGGTCGAGGGATGATATGGTGATAGCCAGGTAGAGGGGTGAGACGTGGATAGCCGGGTCGAGGGGTGAGACGTGGATTGCCAGGTCGAGGGGTGAGACGGTGATAGCCAGGTTAAGGGGTGAGACGTGGATAGCCAGGTCGAGGGGTGAGACGTGGGGCAGGGTGAACTCTTGAATTGGATTTACCTCCTTCTTCGCTTCACAAAGTTTCCTGACGTCACTAACAGTTCTCCCTACGACGGACCACAATTGCGGACCCTTTTAAAGGACCTAAGATCCCACATGTAACAGAAGATTATAACAATAAGATCCTTTTATTTGTCCCGCCTCCACCTACGCACAAAAAACATATTTCTTCACTTATCGATAACCAGTGGTACGCGTGCCACCCCGCGACATGAGAGGAAAGATGGATGGGGCTTCTCTAATACACCTTCCCCCTTGACAGCATGGGATATAATGTCGCAGCAGACAATAACGGAAACATAAGTACCTCTTCTAGCCAGTGTTGCCAACTGTACGTTCTGGAAACCACTTTGGTTATAATTTCACCACCTTTACAATCCAATATTAGGATATTTTCTAAAAGTAATATCGTGTGTCCCTGCTATAAAGTAACAAATTTTACATTAATTATTCATTTGTTTATTGAAAACGGTGGGTTTATCCATACAACGACAGAAAGTAGAATCCTATCGGTCCAAACACAATCCATTTCAGGTCCGAATACTACCGCTAGAGACTATAGACTTGGCAACACTGCTTCCAGCTCAAGTGCTGAACTTACTTTTGATTAGAATCCGCTCCGGTGGTCACGCCGATAGACCCACCGGCGATATACTGGTGACGGGAGAACGAGGTTCACATCTTGCCCGGGTGAAGTTTTCTACACTTAGTCAGTGGCCTCATGGTATAAAGACTATAAGAGGGTACTCTCGCAAAAGACCAGACTGGCTCTGACTGGGAGATTGGGACTCGACTCTCAGTCGGTTGTATTATGGTTGGTTTTCTCTAAATGGTATTAAACTCTCCCTCCACGCAAATTGGGGTAAACGTCCTCAAAATTCAACCTTCCTTATCCATAACACATTAGGGCAATTATTGGATGTGCGTACAGGTCGAATGGGTAGTAAGAGTAAAATAAATAAAAATTACATTTTAGGTGCAGTTACTTAAAATTACCCTAGTCACCCTTACCCCAGAAAGGGCGATGTAAGGGACGTGAGCTAAGGGCAGTGTTTTTTGCAGGTTTCATAGCCAAACATTAGTTTGGCCAAAATAAATAAAATATTTCTCCAGTAGAAACATAAAGTTTAATTTTCTTCACATTAAGATATCAACAGTTGTTGAATATCTGTCATGAGCATAGCGGCATTAGATGAGAAACTTTTTAATGAAGGGAAAAAGTTGTAATTCAATTCCAGATCACCCTTGACAGCTATTCAACAACTGTTGAGGTCATCATGTGAAGAAAGTTAAATTCTGTTTTTCTACTGGAGAAATATTTTATTTATTTTACTTGGCTAACAAATGTTTTGATATAAAAACTGCAAAAATTGTGAACTTTTCTCTAGTCCCCTACATCCCCCCAACCTAAAATGAAGTTGATAAAAAGTATACAATTAAATAAATACCTTGTGATCAAATTAAACCCTAAGAGCACTCTTAATAGGCCTACTTGACTTGTTACATACCTTACTACCCGTCCGGACTAACCACAAATTTTTATGGGATAGGAATGTATAGGAAATGTAGGCCTACAGTACCAGCATTTACTTATAGGAAGAATATAAAATAATTTAAGTGAATAACATCCTAAGTACATCCAACAAAGATTCGAACTCCGATATCCCCGGCACCGGTAAGCCCAATTTATATCAACACACAGGCTACAAATCATTATAATTACGGCATTGACCGTATGGAGAGGACCGCAATTCAATTAATTTAAATAAGTTGAAAAATAAAATGAAATTTAGCTGACAATTTTTACACGTCCATCACAGACTCAGCCTTAAATTTTGAGTTAAGAATAACCCTGAGCACGGGGTATCTCGTTGGTAGAACATTTACGTGCTAAGTCAAAGGTATCGTGTTCGATACCCGATCGCAGGTGTCACTTTTCAGCTAAATTAAATTAATCGTTAAACCCAACAAGATGAGACCGATGCCTTTGTCCACACGCCCACCAGTGTGGATGATTATTAGTTCCTAAATTGTCGTTTTTCACAAATTAATGTAAATCTACCTATTTAATATATATTTTTGTTTTTTCGATGAAAAGTAGCATATATCCCCATGGCTTCTTTGGTGCTGACTGACAGCTCACAGCTGATTTCTGACAGCTTTGAAAAGTTACCAGACCAAATTATGTATCCCTACGCCGAGCCATATGATCTTCAAAAACATGTATTTAGCAGCTGTCACTTCTGACAGTCAAAATTTAGGTATATGCCTGAATGTTGACTGTCAGAAGTGAGCTGTGAGCTGTCAGTCAGGACCAAAGAAGCCACGGGGCTACTGTACATCATATTAAGTCTGGGCACTCCTCCAAGGAGAAAGGAACTTCCTTCCAATAGATAAATAATTTTAATTCAAATAATTATTTTAATTAAATTAATTTATTTAAGCTAACACCTCACACAGTAATTACAAAAATTAGCAAGACTTTAAATTGCTTGTCTTTTGATAATAATATATGTTCTTGTGTCTAACTTATCTGAATCATCACAAAAATTACTAGTTTCACGCTAAATTATTTACTGTTGATTTAATTAAGATCTGCATCAGCGGGCAAGTAGTCTAAGGCATCACTCTCACTGCTGATGACAAGGAGATCAGGGATTGATTCCCGATCAGGTGTATCGGGGGCAATTTTTCCCTGAATGGTTTGCCACTCTCCCTCCACGCAAATACGATTACATTTCCTATAAATGATATCTGTCTCATCCCTAAAATATTAACGTAATCAGTACATACGTGTAGAACATAAATAGATAGTAAGAGTATTTTTTTTTTAATATTTATATAAATCACTTTCAAACTGCTGTGTAGAAGTTTATTTTCACAATGTTTTGTGGTTTCTTAGCCTCACATTTACTTTTCAATGTAAACATCTTTCAAATTCAAACGATGTTCTCTAACAACCTTTTAACTACTCAACCTTTTAACTACTCAAGGCGAAGCAATAATTGCGATGTATTAAGTTAATAAATATTTCAAAACTTATTCTTTATTATAACTAATATCTTACTATGCTTTATTAAGAGAGAAAAAAAAAGCATTAAGTTATTTTTGTGTCTTCGTGGTCAATTTCTAAAAGTTACAACTTATCATTTTGGATTGTCAGCTGGTGACCTTTTTAAACGACAAAAGAAAATATTTATTGAACCTATTTTGTATCCCTCTCTCTCTCTTAGAAAAAAAAAGTATCAATTTGTCTGTAGACTATATTTCCGACACTGTCAATATAATACAAACACGAACCAATACAGGTTTAGCTTACAAAGTATCGCGCACGCGTGAAAAACATCAAACAAGGTTTGAGGAGGGATAGGGGGAGGGGAGAGGCCGACGCCGCGGGACGCCCAATCATTGTAGCCAACCACTGCCCCTTGAATATCACAACCCCTCTCTTTCTCTCTTCAAACCAGACCATACTCGAGATTACAAGACCTCCTAGAGCTAGCGCTATCATTATCAATTACTGGGTCGGCTTGCTTTGCTCGCATTCAACACAGGCGGCCTTGCTTGGGATCAGCTTACACAACGACGTAACTATCATGAATGCCTTGGTGAGATAGGGGAGGGGAGGGGGTAAGGGACTAAACCCTCCTGCTCCCCTCCCTTTTCCGACATCCTGTTTTAATAGCAAGCTACCGTGAGACGAACAGTCATCGTTACACGTCTTCAAAGATTGACGAGATCTCAAATCGTTGGCCCACCCAACCTGTGGGAGAGACGGTTTGTTTAGATATTTTGGGTAAAAGGGAAAATTTTAAAATTAATTACATCTGTCTCTCTGTGTCTGAAGTGAAGACTTGAAATGAAAACATTATTTAAAAATTTATCCGGATAAATTTTCCCAGATTCTTTTATAATTATTAGTCGTAGGTGACCTGGCGGTCTAGGAGTAAAGTTTCAGACTTTTGTGTTGAGGGTCCGCGGTTCAATCCTCGGTCCCGGCACAGATTTATCTGATTGCCAAACCCTTCCTTCACCTCTGACAAGACGTGTATTAATCACAACTTGTGAATGTGGGGAATGCCAGGCCTCCACCGTGGTTCGAATCCCACGTTAAACTGTAGGTCCTCCATTTCATCTCACAAACACCCTACCAATTACACATTAGTGTAAGTGCGTATAACTCGAGCGGGTAGTAATATGCAGTGCTAATAATAATAATAATAATAATAATAATAATAATAATACTATATATATGTTATTTCAATGTGAATGCGGTTGGAATGAGATATATAAGAAATGTATGTGTAAAAACTCGTATGGACAGAGTCAGTAATGAATGGGTGCTGAAGGAGTGCGATTTGAAAGGGAATCCATTAGGTCAATGTGAAAGAAGTGTCTTACGTTGGTTTGGGCTTGTTGAGAGGATGATTGTGAATTGAAGGACGAAACAATTATATGAAGGTAGAGTGTGTAGATCAAAAGGAAGGGGAAGGCCATGTAAAACGTGGCTAAATGTTGTAGACGAATGTGGGAAAAATTGAAACAATAATCGTTTTAAGAATTAAAGAGCATGTATGACTGTGTTTGTTTGGATGTTTTTGAAGCGAAGGGAGTATGCAAGGACAGGGAAGTATGGGGAAAGTAAGCGAGGATGGATTAAGTACAGAGCTGTTTATTGAGCTGTTAGCACACTTTCTAGCCTACCTCTTAAGGGGGCGTCATGATTAGGTATTTATGTATATATATGTATATATGTAAGTATGTATCTATGTATGTATGTATGTAAATATGTATGTATGTATATATGTATGTATGTAAGTATGTATCTATGTATGTATGTATGTATGTATGTATGTATATATGTATGTATGTAAGTATGTATCTATGTATGTATGTATGTATGTAAATATGTATGTATGTAAATATGTATGTATGTAAGTATGTATCTATGTATGTATATATGTATGTATGTAAATATGTATCTATGTATGTATGTATGTATGTATGTATGTATGTATGTATGTATGTAAGTATGTATCTATGTATGTATGTATCTATGTATGTATGTATATTATTTTATTTGAGATATTTAACGTGCACTTTCTGAACCAACTGATTATATCAACACACTAATAAACTCACTTAAAACTATAGCAGCACAACATCCATCCCCAGGCCATTAATTCATCACTGGGGAAAAACACATGTGTCTGTTCCGTTTTGAGAAAGGAACGCGACGTGTTGCTGTTGTTCCACTACGTGCGTAATGAACCCTGTCATATACTCGGCTACTTCTAGTGTAATCCTTGTTATCGTCGCCGCAGGGTGCCACTGAACCTCATTACCTGCCGGCAACAAACAATGAAACGTAACATAGAACCAACATAAGCAGGGCAAACAGATCTCAACTGCACTTTTCTTCTTATTGATAGGGGTTGTAGGGTGTAACGATTATATTTTACACAGCCCTTTTGATAAATTAATAGATATAATCAGATTTAATCTAAAAATTTATCTGACTTACGCTATATTTGGCAGTGAATATCTACCTGGCGCATCATCCTTCCACCTGGATCAGTCACCCAGGTAAAATCTTCTCGAAGCACAAAGGGGGAGAGACGAGGTAAGAACGTATCCCGTTACTCGAAAATTCGAGAAGCCAAATCTTCGTAAACAACCGTGTTGGCAGGTTGAGTCGACGACACTAACGTACTGGTCACCACGCGGTCATGACCTGCGTTCGTCAAGAGAAAACAGCCTCTTTTTATTAATCGGCGAACCTGAAACGGGACCTAATAGATCCGCGTATGTCGCTAGATCGGATTTTAATCACATTTTAATGATCCCAGTGTCTTAAGAAGGGAAATAACCGCAGGTTTGTTATCAGATCACATATTCGCCCCGTTCAACACTCCAACGACGCTGAATCGATAATTAATTAAATGTACATAGGGGATTCCAATTTTAGCTTAATAATAAGTCACATCAACCTGATCAGTATAACATCAACGCAAGAGTATTGTCAACATTCCTTAATGAACTATCCCCGCATGTAATGAGTCCATGTCACTATAAATGTGTCGCTCTTCACGGGGCATGAATGATGAACAATAACATTACAATGGTAGGTACTCTGCCGTGAAACTGTGCCTGTTAACTGTTGACCAATAAGGAGCAAGCCGGAAGGTTTTTTTAAATAACCACGCCTTACTCCCTGTTCAGGTTATACGCGTATTTGACAATTATTCAAATCGGTTTTCCCAGTGATGAATTAATGGCCTGGGGCTGGATGTTGTGTCTGCTATAGTTTTAAGTTAGTTTAGTTAGTTAGTTAGTAGTGTGTTGATCAGTTTATAGGTAATCTAACCGCATTTGCTTGCAAGGAGAGTGAGAAATCATTGACGAAAAACCACCCGACCGACATTCGAACCCCAATCTCCTCATCATCAGCAGGTCAGATTAAAGCTTGATTCACATGTTCGCCGGAAAATAGAAAGCAGAATCTGCGCAGTAATTCACACACTTTGTGTTGATCCGTGATGCATTGCAACCCTTTAACACAGCTGATTATTAACATATTTTTTCCTAGCGGATAGACATATATTTTAGATCATTCTCCCGATAGATGTTTACAAATAATTATAACGCTGTGTCATGGCCCAATCCAATACATCGATATACACGCTTAAAATCTCCTGACAACGGACAACAAAGCTGTCTGCTTGCTTCTAACTCTACAACACACGCGCATTGGTTTGAGATGGTTGGTTCTAAAATTTGATTGGTTCTCCTATGTCTAACATATCGAGCAGAGTGGACAAAGCAGAGAATAGTTAAACTTCAGCAGAGCAGTTCGCGCCGATTGAGCGGAAATCTTGTGATTGGATTAGAGTTCGTCACGTGACCACGTTTCTGTTCTGCGCTAGTTTTTTTTTTGCGAACGTGTGCATTCACAGTAGCACGATAGTGACGCATTAGATTGTTTGGCCAATGGATTGAGTACTTTAAAATTGTCTAGATATCAAGTTCCATACCTCCATAATTTGCTTCCCATACACCAAAGATTTTCCAATCATTATCTTGAACATGGGTTTATATTCTTCTATTCGCGCTGAATATTCGACCAAAGATAATTTGCGAGATTTTACTAGTTTAACAATGTCTTGTGATAAGTACAGTTTACACCATTATGTAACCTCCTCCACTCCTCAGTAGCTTCATCTCTTTTTGAACCAAATAGCTTCATGAGTACTTTGTTTTTGAACACCCTAAATTTTTTATTGCCATAAATAAGGTAATAGACTACGTTTCACAACTATAGAGAACAACAGGTAAAACTATCGTTTTTTATATTCTTTATTTTACATTCTTTGAAAATAGGTGAGAGCTTACTGCATTTCCCGACTCTACTCTTTTCATAATTTCCACTCTAATATCGTTTTTGATAGTTATATTTTTTCATGAATATTTAAACTCATTAACTCTGTCAAATAATATGTTGTTCGTAATAAAATCTATTTATATACTTTTTTTAATAAACATTTATTGTTCCAACCGCATTAAGGGTTGATATAGGCATAGAGAGTTGATAGAGGGGTCGTGTTAAAGCTCTCATCCTGGTGAGAACTGAGAAAAGGGGAAAATAAACACTTTGCTTAAAATTAAACACCAAAAGCTCAACATATCAGGAAAAGGTATAACCTTTGACGAAAACCTTTAACTAAAAGGTCGAGTGAAGCATTATTCTAAATAACTCCTCCCAATAAAGAGTTTTGGATACATTTTAGCTCGATAAACTGCATACATCACTGCAACTGTCCACTATTAAAGGTATAAGATGCGTTTAAACCATACAGGTATTGAGGTTAAATTGTAGGGGAAGTGAGCTAAGGGCAGTGATTTTGCAGTTTATATAACAACACATTTTGTTAACCAAAATAAATAAAATATTTCGCCAGTAGAAATATAGAATTTAATTTTCATAACATGGTTATTATATCAACTGTTGAATATCTGTCATGAGCATAGATGATTTGAAAAATTTTGTAAATGAAGAAGAAAAAAATTGTTTAAAAATTCAGGACACCCTTGACAGATATTCAAGAAATGTTGAGGTCGCCGCGTGAATAAATTTAAACTCTTTGTTTCTACTGGAGCAATATTTTATTTATTTTGGCCAGAAAAAAATGTTTTGGTGGAAAAACTGCAAATACACTGGCTGCTTTTTCTTAATACGCTAAGCACGCAAACACAAAATTGAAGTAAGTGTTGTAGGAGGAACATTAAATTAAAAATTATAATCGTCTACCAATAGAATCCATACCCCTCTACGATTTTTTTTATACTACCACAATAAAGTTACTGCATGAATAATCAAAACTTCCTAATTGTTTTTGTAATTAGCTATAATCCTGCTGATTTTATACGACTATATTTTCAAATAAATCACCCGAAACTTTTTTTTTGTGCTGATAAATACAAACTTTTTTTTTCCCAGGTGCTTTTAACGAATATTATCCCGGCGAGCCGACGATCTGGTTACCTCCAGCCCTGCTCAGTTTTCCCGGAAGGCATTATAACTAAATCAATTAAAAGTTTTATCTTTTAAACACATTCAACCAGGAATTATTGGTTAACGCTAATGAAACCATTTTAATAATTGACATGTTTAGTAGCGCATTATATCCATTATTGTGTTAGTTTAGGTGAATTTCCCAGCGCCGTGTGTACACGGGGAAGTTTAGTTGGGGGAGGTTGGTTAAATAGTGAATAGATTACACGACTAATAGTTCTCTAATGTGTTAGTGAATTATTAAACAGAGGCCTGTCATATTATGTCTAAAATGTATTAATGGCGAAACTAATAATTATTATTAAAAATGTATTTATAGATAGAAAACCACTGACACGTCCATCTTAGATGTCAGACTCTCAATAACATATGAACTAATGGTCAGGATGTATAAGGTATCAGACTCACAATCACATCTGTGCTGATGGTCAGGAATTCTAAGGTGTCAGACTAATTATCAATTATGTGCTAACAGCAGGAAGTAAAGTATAAGGTGCCAGATTCGCTATCTCAGATGTATATATATTTGCTAATGGTCAGGATGTCTAGGGTGTCAAACTCGCTATCATGTCTGTGCTAATGGTCAGCATGTCTAAGGTGTTAGAATCACTATCAATTATGTGCTAATGGCAGGAAGTAAAGTATGAGGTGTCAGACGCGCTATCAAATATATGATAATGGTCGGGCTGTCTAAGGTGTCAGACTCACAATCACATATATACTAGTGGATATGATAAATAATATATGACATGCAATAGTGTAAATTGTTGTTGACTTGGAGGTCAACGAGTTTTAATCTCATTTGAATCTACTTGGGGGTTGTTTTTCAAATATGTAATATCGCTGTGGCTCTACCATCTTGCCTCCGGGATAATGCTGGTGCATTTCTTCTAAACTATCCTCCGCTAATTCAACGTTTAGATTACGTCATGGTGTTAAAACCTACTACAGTAGCCCCACGGCTTCTTTGGTGCTGACTGACAGTTCTCAGCTGACTTCTGACAGCTCTCAGCTGACTTCTGACTGTCAACATAAAGGTATATACCTAAATCTTGACTGTCAGAAGTGACAGCTGTTAAACACATGTTTTTGCGGATCATATGGTACGGCGTAGGGATACATAATTTAGTCTGGTAACTTTTCAACGCTGTCAGTCAGCACCAAAGAATCCGTGGGGCTACTGTACCATAAAAACTAATCGATACCACTGAGGAATAAAAAAATTAAAAATAGATTTATTTATGGACACGACACTGGATTCCTGAATCTGTAAAACAAAAAAGTATTCTACATCTGATTTAACTTACGAAATATAATCACAACTTGTGAATGTGAGGAATGCCAGGCCTACACCCATTACACATTAGCGTAAGTGCGTATAACCCGAACAGGTAGTATTATTATTATTATTAGCACCGCGTCTTACTACCCGTTCGGGTTATACGCACTTACGCTAATGTGTAATGGTAGGGTGATTGTGAGATGAAATGGAGGACCTACAGTTTAACGTGGAATCCGAACCACGATGGAGGCCTGGCATTCCTCACATTCACAAGATGTCTTGTCAGAGGTGAAGGAAGGGTTTGATAATCAAATAAATCTTTGCCGGGACCGAGGATTGAACCCCGGCCGCCAGCATAGAAGTCTGACACCTTACCCCTAGACCACCAGGTCACCGAACGGGTAGTAAGACGTGGGGCTAATAATAATAATATCTTACGAAATAGTTTGGCACCACTGTACTAGAGGCAGTAGAAAACTGTTCACCACTGTACTAGAGGCAGTAGAAAACTGTTCCCCACTGTACTAGAGGCTGTAGAAAACTGTTCACCACTGTACTAGAGGCTGTAGAAAACTATTCATCACTGTACTAGAGGCGATAGAAAACTGTTCACCACTGTACTAGAGGCTGTAGAAAACTGTTCACCACTGTACTAGAGCCAGTATAAAACTGTTCACCACTGTACTAGAGGCAGTATAAAACTGTTCTCATCCTACTACCATAATAAGTTGGTGTATGTGTTACTCTTTCAAGCAAAAAACAACTTCACAGATTGTACTGAAATCTCACATGGATGTCCGGTTAACATAAAGGATAATTAAAATCTACGTCCCCTATTTTGTTTCAAGATATTATCGGCTACAAAACGCCATTTTTTAAATATTCTTCTCAGCTTCTTTTTATCGGCTTGGACCAACAACGAAAGGTTTCTAGAGCTATATAAGTATTAACTTATAGTTATTATTTAATACAAATTAATTTTTTAGAAGAAATGCACAAAATTTAGTGTGTCTGTAAGAATAGTGGAGAAAGTGATTAGAGGAGATGGTGGGGGGAGGGGGGGGGATCCTGAGTAGGGTTTTTTAAGCACCGCGTCTTACTAACCGTTCGGGTACTAATCACGCTAATGGTTTTTATAAATTAGGAACGTTATATTTAGAGAAATGTTACCCACATTTGCGTGGAGGGAGAGTGGAAAACTATTTTTGGCAAAACCACCCTCAGTACACCTGACAGAGATTCGAACCTCAATCTCCCCGTAATCAGCAGTCTAATCTACCGCGAAGAGTAGCGCCTTAGTACCATGGGACCAACAAAGCGTGTTTGAATAGTTAACTTGACATTTAGTCTACGTGTCCCATCGATGTGGGTAGCAAAGTATGTTCTGATCAAATTTAAATATATATGAAAACTACAGTCCAATTTTTCATAAGCTGACAATTAGAAAAGCTACTAGATATAACCAAACCCTTCCTTCCCCTCTGACAAGACATCTTGTGAATGTGTGGAATGCCAGGTCTCCACCGTGGTTCGGATTCCACGTTAGACTGAAGGTCCTCCAGTTCATCTCACAATCTCCCTACCATTACACATTAGCGTAAGTGCGTATAACCCGAACAGGTAGTAAGACGCGGTGCTAATAATAATAATAATAATAATAATAAGATATACTTTCACGTATTCACACTTAGAGTCATGTGATCTTTATCTGTCACTTTTGAGATATATTATCAATATCTATAAAACAACACTTATAATATAACTTAGTAGTATTTTATCAAAGTTGACCGGTAAAAAAAAAAAGTTCTTAAAGGTTGTTCTCATGAAAATAGGACTGTTCAACCGATACAGTCAACGGCAATCTGAGGAAACCGTCACAACACAATGGAACACGTTCACTGGTTCACGCTTATCTACACTTGAAAAAAAAAAAAGAGAGACATACTCAGGTCGGTCAACCATTTTCATCCCTCCATGCGGTTTCTTCAAATGACACACAAAGATATATGTATTATTCGAGCGGTAAACGCGGTGGGTGGAGGGTCGTAGGTTGGGGGGGTGACGGCGCCATTCCAAACGTTTCTATGACGACCACAGCACGTGTCCGTGTGACTTCCGTGTCTACTTTACCTCACTCCCACCCCCTCCAACCTTCTCCTCCCTCCTTTCTCCTGTTCCCAGCTTTCTCTATGAAGAAAAACAGTTTATAAATAAACTACGTAAGTAAATGTCTTGTTATGATAAATTAAAAAAAAAAGCTAGTAAATTCCCGTCGGTGTTGTCGAATGGTCTAAGGTGAGGAAATTGGGGTTTCAATTTTGGTCGGGTTTACTGAGGGGGGTTGTTCGTTAGTGGTTTTTCGCTCTCCCTCCAAGAAAATTATATGTACACTTCCTCTAAAATGCAACCTTCCGCATTCCTAATATATTAGCGTACGGAAGCTAGTATATATTATATATATGCGTATAGATCTAAACGGGTAAAAATGTACAAAATAAACAAAAACATTCAAAAAAAGTAGTATTAAAATAAAATCAGTAATAAAGACAGAAAAAGAGAAGATTATAGAATTGATGAAGGATATTTTGCGAGAATTGTTTCCACACACTCTCTCTGTGCAAAAAGGGCACATTTCCTTTAAATTCGACATTACTCATCTTTTTCTCATTAGCGTAATTAGTATATAGGTGTATAGGGTGAACGGGTAAAAATACGGGATGCTAAAAAAAATACAAGTTTTTATTTAACAAAATACTATAATTTGATCAACCACAAATCCAGGTGTTTAATTGTACTTAGATAAATAAGGAAAGTAATAATTTCAGAGAGAGGCGGTTTAAACGGAGGCTAAATAGGGGGAGAGAGAGAGAGAAATGAAACAAGCCATGATCCACAGATGTGGTCTAGTGTGTGTGTGTGTGTGTGTGTGTGTGTGTGTGTGTGTAGTGCTGGTTGCCCTGTCGTCAAGGCAGGGGTAGAACCGCACAGGAGAGTTTAGGAGTAGTTAAAGGTGAGGGGGAAGGCCGGAGGTGAATTAGTCTGAAACTGGAAAGGGGAAGGATGGTCTGCTTGTAAGACAGACCGAGAGAGATAGAGGATAGAGGAAGAGAAGAGATACCTTTTAGCAACCCGAGTGGAAACCAATTTCTTGAGCCAGTGAACTGACTGGGCTAAACCAAACCCTTCACCCCACTCTCCCCCTTTCTAACTTACCCTGTCACCCCCACATCCCCCTTCCTTACCTTTTACTCTCTCCGGGTCATTTTCTTGTTAGTTGAGATCACGTAGTGAACGTTGGAGAATCACCCCCTCTCTTGTATTGTAACAATACCTCCCTTCTTCCTATTGTGCTTAAACTCCCCCTCGCCCTCGATTCATTGCTCCCATCCAACTGGAGATAGTCCAATTTTCGTAGGAAGAGCCTCATATGACAGCTAAATAAAGATTCATACGTCAAGTCATGTTATCTGCGTGTCACTTTTTATAGATATTAGGCTATAAATACCCATTAAATAACACTAAAAACAAAGTAAAAAGTATTCAATATTGATATAAAAAATATATGTTTGCATTTTATAAAAAAGGCTATTCCTGTGAAAATGGGACTGTTGCGGTGTTCATGTGTTGTGATATTAAGAGGGTAAGGGGGTGATTTTATCGGGGTAGTACTTTAATGGTCTCTACAGAACTCTTTTTTTTTTGCAATATGAGACTTCATTAAAATTGATCGCCGTGGATTTGAATATCATAATATATAAGGGAAGTTATTATTTGGTTTTTAATGTTTCGTCGTGTATCATTAATCAGTGGATTTGTATATTTTATTCATCGAAATAATTGGTTAAATAGATTCGATAAATATTACTTATCAAGTCGTTACATTTCTCAATTTAATATAAATTAATATGTTTCTCACAAAGGTTTATTACGTCTTCTGTTGTGTTTTTTTTCCCACGACATGTCTTACTACGGTTCCAGGCTACCCACGTGTGTCTATGTGTGTGTATATATATATATATATATATATGGTGATATATACATGGTGATATATAAACATGGTGATATGTATGTATATGGTGATATATATAGATGGTAATATATATGTATATAATATTATTATTATTATTATTATTAGCACTGCGTCTTACTACCCGTTCGGGTTACACGCACTTACGCTAATGTGTAATGGTAGGGTGATTGTGAGATGAAATGGAGGACCTACAGTTTAACGTGGAATCCGAACCACGGTGGAGGCCTGGCATTCCCCACATTAACAAGATGTCTTGTCAGAGGTGAAGGAAGGGTGATATGTATATACATGATGATATATATCAATGCGTCTTACTAACCGTTCTGGTTGTATGCTAATGTACTAATAGTTTTAGGGATTTGGAGGGTGATAATTAAAGGAAGTGTACCCGCATTTGGGTGGAGGTACAGTTAAAACCATTTTGTAAAAACCTCTCTCAGTACACCCGACCGAGATTCGATCCTCGATCTCCCCGCAATCGGCAGTCTAGTCTACTGCGAGAGCAGAGCTTAGACCACGTGATCACTGAGGTGGGTCACTCAGATATAGGCAAGGCCTACTTACACTCATAGAGTAGTGATTAGAAAGTTAGACTATAGAGGAAATGTACAATGAGTTGATGGAATGGAGAATGAGAAATTAGTTTGAAAAATATATCCTAAAGACACTCAGATAGGGATTGAAATCCAAACTCTTCATCATCAGCAAATTAGACCACACGAAACTGACGCCTTTGTCCATTTAGCCATCCATGAAGGTTATAGGGACATAAGCTATAGTGACATCGTTGTAGGAAGAGATATATCTTACCGTAAATATTATCAAATGTATTAGATCTATGCTACTTTACTCTATTCATACGGTGACCTGGTGGTCTAGGGGTAAGGTGTCAGACTTCTATGCTGGCGGCCGGGGATCGATCCTCGGTCCCGGCAAAGATTTATCTGATTACCAAACCCTTCCTTCACCTCTGACAAGACATCTTGTGAATGTGAGGAATGCCAAGCCTCCACCATGGTTCGGATTCCACGTTAAACTGTAGGTCCTTCATTTCATCTCACAATCACCCTACCATTACACATTAGCGTAAGTGCGTATAACCCGAACGGCTAGTAAGACGCGGTGCTAATAATAATAATAATAATAATAATCTATTCATACGAGCTTTCGTGGCCGGTTGGTCCAAGCCTCCAAGACGTCACTTTCACAATAGACCGACTGTCGATGATGGGGAGATTAGGGTCCGAATCCCTGTCGGGTCTACTGAGAGTAGTTTTCCTTTATGCTTTCTCGTTCTCCTTCCACGCAAATACGGGTAGGTTTTCTCTAAAACACTTCCTTCCTCGTCCTTACCCCATTAGAATAATCATAATATATGCGCATACTCTGAACACGTAGTAAGACGCGGTGATAAAAAAAAACTCTACGTAGCCCGACAAAATTTCTACGACAGGCTACGCCCCTGCAAGCCCACTAGATGTATTCTTGAACAAAAGGTGGGGGTGTAAGGAACGCAAGATAAACGCAGTGTTTTTGCAATTTTTATAAATTATTAAAACCTTTTTTACCAAAAGAAATCAAATATTACTCCACTACAAACATAGAGCTTAATTTTCTTCACATGGTGATATCAACAGTTGTTGAATATATGTCAAGGATGTCTCGGAATTTAATGAAAACTTTTTCTCTTAATTTAAAAAGTTTCTCATCTAATGCCGCTATACTCATGACATATATTCAACAACTGTTGATATCACCATGTGAAGAAAATTAAGCACCATGTTTCTTCTGGACCAATAGTTTAGTTATTTTGGCCATAAAAATGTTTTGCTATAAGAACTGCCAAAACATCTTTTCCCTTGTTACTTACATCCCCCACCTTAATGATAACATTCTACCATAGTATTAGTGTTGTTTTATAGATATTGGTAATATCTATTTAAAGTGACTGTTGCAGTTCACATGACTTGACGTATGAATACTTGAAGTTAAATCTAGTAATTTTCCTGCTATTTAAATCTCTTCTTATTAAAATCGAACTTCACTAAGCACAATACCTTATCATTCTAAGACCGATACGATTGGTAGTAGAGTAAGTTTTATAGGTTATGTATCGATGACCGAGAGTTCTAAGCCTTCAGGTTCACATTTGTCTTGGTCCTGGTTCTAATCCAGGCTGTGTCATTGGTTGGACGTCTAAACTACATCAACTTATGTCTTTCTCTTGGATGAAGTCGTCGTCGATAACCCTTGTGTCGAGCGTACGACTTATAAAGACCTTTCCTGGGGTTCAAACTGGTGTTTTCAAGACTTACAGTCGATCTCTCAGTCACAGGAGATAGGTTTTATTCCTAACAAGGTGTACAAGCTTTAAGGTGAGGGGGACGGGGAATGCATAATGGAGAGTTTATAAAGAGGTGATCAACCCCCTCCGTTCTAGCCGACGAGCCAGATATTTTGTTTAGCATCGAATAATTGGATAGCATCATCCGTGCGAAATCTAAACATCGCCCCATTGTTGGTAGACCTGGTAGCGAGAAGACTACCCCCGGTCCGAAGGGGATGGTTGATCTGTAGGCAAAAATGAGTAAGAGATTTTTTTTTTTTCGGGTGCGCACCCATTCTTTGTTATAACTTGTATGGTACAACACTGACCCCCCACTGTGGCTTAGTAAAACTAGGGGTTTTATCAGTTGGGGAGGGCGGGTGGGGGTAGGGAGGAATGGTTTACTTCAGGATTATACCACGTATTATAGGCTGTTGTTGTCATAAGCGGATATTCTCTTATACGTGTGTGTAAAAGTAATACTATATAAGCTATAGATGAATCACCATTTTTGAGGTTAGAAAAAAACTCTTATTTTTTGTTTATCCTAATGTCAAGATTTTTTTTTTGTATTTGATACTGATCCTTTGTGAACGTATTTCATGCCGACATTAACTTTATGAAAATGTATTTGAGTTGTAAACTTACTGTAACAAAATCTTTCTTTGTGTTCGCTTGTATGTTTGTGTGTGTGGTTTTTTTTTTCTTTTAAAGTTGGTAGAAATTATGGAAGTTTGGTCGGATGATTGGTATGCCTGTTGAAAGCGGTAAAATTTGTCAAAGTTGCGGTCTTGATCCGTGTTTAAGAGGATCAATACAAAATGATATGATGGAGCAGGTGGGGGAAACATAACACTAAGATATTTACCTAAGGGAAATAATAATGTGGCCCAAAAGATTACCAGCTACCATGGACTTTGTATAGGTGATGTGGTGTGGATATTTGGATTTAACTACATTAAGGTGGGGATTTAAGGAGTAGGGGTTAAGGGTGGGGGTTTTGCAGTTTTTATGGCAAAACTTTTTTTTTTTTTTCGAAATAAGTCAAATATTGCTCCAGTAAGAAATGTACAGATGAAATTTCTCCACATGATGATATCAACATTTGTTGAGTATCTGTCAAGAGTGTCCTGAAATTTAATGACAGCTTTTTCTCTTAATTTAATTTAGTTTTTCATCTAATGCTGCCATGCTCATGACAGATATTCAATAACTGTTGGTTTAGCCATTTAAAGAAAATTAAACTTTGTGTTATACTGGAGCAATATTTGATTTATTTTCGCCATAAAAAGGTTTTGCTATAAAAACTGCAAACACACTCACTTAAATCACGTTTTTTACATCCACACGTTAAGGTAGGGTAGAATAGGACGATAGCTAAGGTCAGTATTTTCACAGATTTTATGACAAAAAAAAAGTTTTGTTTTGCCATATGAAATAAAACATTTCTTTAGTATACACTTTTAGTTTATCTTTATATACATATTTTATACATTAATAAATGACACCTGGACATGGTAATCGATCCCAGAACTATTTAGGCACGTCCATCACAGACTATGCCTTAAAATACGAGTGAAGAATTACACCATGGCCGGGACTACTCCTGGATATCTCAGTGGTAAGAACACTGGCACGCTAAGTTAAGGTTACCGGGTTCAATTCTCGTATATAGGTGTAATTTTTCAATATAAAAATTATAGTACTGTTTTAAATGTTGTTACAACCTCACTTAGCGATTATAATCGCTTGGATATTCAATCCTAAATTCTCCATATGCTTATCCAAACAACTTGAAACTTTGAATATTTGTCATAGCTATAGTGGCATTTGAATTTTAGATTTCTTAAACCATTAGTTCCCTGAACAGTATACCTCGCTCCCTCCATGTTATTATCGTTACTACAGTCTTACCAGTAGTTCTGTGAGCAGTAGACCTCGCTCCCTCCATGTTATTATCGTTACTACAGTCTTACTAGTAGTTCCCTGAACAGTAGACCTCGCTCCCTCCATGTTATTATC
>CABEEJ010000610.1:220786-247879 GCA_901482245.1 Timema douglasi
CCCCCTCCTTTAAGATTGTTAGGGTTAATCAGTGGCGTGGTCAGATGTAGGTTGAACTCCAATCAGTGTCTCAAACCTTGTTGCACCACTAACAATTAGACTAATCTCGCAGTGGACTAGACTGCCGATGACGGAGAGATTGAGGTTCGAATCTCGGTCGGGTGTACTGAGGGTGTTTATTTACAAAATGGTTTTCCCTTCCCCTCTATCGCGTATTACTATCTGTTAAGCATATATGGTAACTACTCTAATGGGGTAGGGAAGAGGAAGAAAGCAATTTAGAGGTAATCCACCCGCATTTGCGTGGAAGGAAAGTGGGAAAGTTATTTAGGGAAAACCACCCTCAGTAGACCCGATCGGGATTTGAACTCTTATCTTCCCGTCATCAGCCAGCCAGTCTAACACGAGAACGACGCCTTAGACCATTTGGCCATTGAAGCGGGTAATATCAAAGATAAAACAATAAACACCTAAGTCGTTAGGCCTAGGTTCAGAAAATGTTCAGCCAAATTTCATTGAAATCGATTCACGCATTTAGCAGTAATTGTAGAACAGACACACACACACACACACGCAGCAGAAATGTCTATTGGTCAAGTTAAAACTTTTTACTCCACTCGGTCAAATATGAAAATTAAAAAACTACAATGATTTCAGGCTGAGCTCGAAACAAAAGTTTCATTCTGGTGGAGATAAGGTATTTCCACTTACCCTGTGCCCAGAAGAACAGAGTCCGGCCAACTTGCCCCTTTGTTTGGCGTGATGGTCTGAGGGGGTGGGGGGTGATTGGGAATGGGAGGGTGGGTAACCACTCTGCTTCGCTCCCAGCGATCGAGGTAAGGGTAATTACATTAACCCGGGTTTAGTGCTGCCCGGGGTGGTGCTCAGGACAACAACTACTCCTAGACTACCTCGGTGGCTCGCAGCTTGCAGGTCTCAGTGGCGTAGCTCAGATTTTATACTAAGGGGGGCGAAGGGTGAAGGAGACCCACACAAATCATGGTTTGGATTTGAGGATTGTAGGGCCTAATTATTTGAACAAAACGAGTTTTCAAAGAACTAACCAAATTTAGTAGGTAGGAGGGTTTAAAAAAAACAAATTACACTGATGTAAGCAGGCTACGGCAGAAAGCTAGGTTAAAAAAATAGTTTTTATCATTGACCTGCTTATCGCGGTAACGCAAAGTTTAGTTGTAATAATCGGAATCATTGGTACCTATTAGGTTATAGGCCCTATATTTTATAGATTTTATTTTGACCACATTTTAATAACAGTTATGGTAATAATCATACATTAATCATGGTAATGGGGTAAGGATGCGTGAGGTAAATGTTTTAAAGGAAATGTCCCCACATATTCGTGAAGGGAGTCTTACGAAAAACTGCTCTACACAAACTACCGGGATTTGAACCCCAATTGCCCGGTCATCGGCAGTCTAGTCTAATGCGAGGGTGATGCCTTAAATCATTCGAGCATCGAAGTGACTTATCCCCCTTTTAATTACGCTAATGTATCAATGAGGAGGAGTGTAGAATATACTGTACAATAAATATACTCGAAAATGCGCGGAAAGAGAAGAAATCGTTTAAGAAAAAAACAACTTCACTACATCTATTTGAGATTCGAACCATGATTACCTAGTCAACAGCTAAATAAACTTAATGAGCCTTATATTTAGTCCACGTTCCCGCCTTCACGAGTTTTGGTAAATTATAATCTGCGCGGAAAATAAAATGCGATTGTCATTATTTTTACTCCCTTCATGTAAGAACATAAATGTAATTTGATAAAAAAAAATGTATTATTTAATAACGGTAAAGTACGTCTAGCGTTTGATATAGTCCAATCACGAAGAAGTGTTGGCCTTTTCTATATTTTGAAAAATTAATACAAAAAATGTTCGTATTCTTTCTCCTTAAAAATATATCCTGTCCTGTCTGAAAAAGAATTTAAATTAATTTTACTTCTTAAATCATCAACACATATTTATGATGGCATAAAACTAGGAAACAATTTTTACTTCAATATTTAGATAGTATTTTATAACGCTGAACATATTAGGATGAATCAGAGAGTTGAAGCAATGAATTAGCATATTCCATAAATGTTTGCAATACTGTCAGAAAAGGCCAAAGTTAATGTGAACCGAAGATAGGCTATGCCTGAAGCCCAGAATTAGCATGTTATGATGATGATGTTGGATATACTGTTAGAAAAGGCCAAAGTTATTGTGAAGCAATTATGTAGATGAAGCCAAGAATTAGCATGTTTTGGCAATGTTAAATATACTGTTAGAAAAAGCCACAGTTATTGTGAAGCAACTATACATCTGAAACCAAGAATTAGCATGTTTTAACAATTTTAGATATACAGTTATAAAAGGCCACAATTATTGTGAAGCAACTACACAGCTGAAACCAAGAATTAGCATGTTTTAACAATGTTAGATATACATTTAGAAAAGGCCACAGTTATTGTGAAGCAACTATACAGCTGAAACCAAGAATTGGCATGTTTTAACAATTTTAGATATACAGTTAGAAAAGGCCACAGATATTGTGAAGCAACTATACAGCTGAAACCAAGAATTAGCAGGTTTTAACAATGTTAGATATACATTTAGAAAAGGCCACAGATATTGTGAAGCAACTATACAGCTGAAACCAAGAATTAGCATGTTTTAACAATGTTAGATATACAGTTAGAAAAGGCCACAGTTATTGTGAACCAACTATACAGCTGAAACCAAGAATTAGCATGTTTTAACAATTTTAGATATACAGTTAGAAAAGGCCACAGATATTGTGAAGCAACTATACAGCTGAAACCAAGAATTAGCATGTTTTAACAATATTAGATATACATTTAGAAAAGGCCACAGTTATTGTGAAGCAACTATACATCTGAAAACAAGAATTAGTATGTTTTAACAATGTTAGATATACAGTTAGAAAAGGCCACAGATATTGTGAAGCAACTATACAGCTGAAACCAAGAATTGGCATGTTTTAACAATGTTAGATATACAGTTAGAAAAGGCCACAGATATTGTTAAGCAACTATACAGCTGAAACCAAGAATTGGCATGTTTTAACAATGTTAGATATACAGTTAGAAAAGGCCACAGTTATTGTGAAGCAACTATACAGCTGAAACCAAGAATTGGCATGTTTTAACAATGTTAGATATACAGTTAGAAAATACCCCAGTTATTGTGAAGCAACTATACATCTGAAAACAAGAATTAGCATGTTTTAACAATGTTAGATATATAGTTAGAAAAGGCCACAGTTATTGTGAACCAACTATACAGCTGAAAACAAGAATTAGCATGTTTTAACAATGTTAGATATACAGTTAGAAAAGGCCACAGTTATTGTGAACCAACTATACAGCTGAAACCAAGAATATCCTAACAATGTCGGTTGTGCAGCTCTAACTCCAAACCCTGCCTCGCTCCAATTACACAAGCCAGTACTTTTACAAGATCAGCCATCAGGAGTAGGAAGCTACCGCGCGGTGGTTTGTGGGAGCGAGGAATTATAAAGCGTTATCATCATCGCATGGGTGACATGTTCAACCCGTCAGCACTGCCGCGCATGCGTGGTAAACTGTAATAATTTAGTTCGGCCATTGGGAGTAACAACCGTCAATCACACGGGTATAGAGTTATACCCAGTTTACACGACTGTTTTACGTTTCTGGTAGGAAGGAACATTTAGAAAATACAAAAGTTTTCCTTTTAAAAAAAAATTCTGTCAGTGTCGTTTGATTTTTTTTTAAATCACCGTGTCTTTCTTCCCGTTCGGTATAATTATTATGTTACCGTTAAGGTGCGGCAGAAGGGTGCACGAGTAATTTTACAGCTTTTTATAGCATTACATTTGTTTGACCAAAATAAATCAAATATTTCTCCAGTAGAAACATAGAGTTTAGTTTTATGCACGTTCTAATATCAACAGATCTTGAATATCTGTCAAGGGTGTCCTGGAATTTTGTCAAAACTTTTTCTCTTTATTTAAAAAGTTTTGACAAAATTCCATGACACCCTTGACAGATATTCAAGAACTGTTGATATTATCACGTGCATAAAACTAAACTCTACGTTGCTACTGGAGAAATATTTTATCTAATTTGGTCAAACAAATGTAATGCTATAAAAAGCTTTAAAATTACTTGCACTCCCTTCTGCCGCATCTTAAAGTGTACAATCAGCTATTTCATAAAATATCTAAGTATTTCATGACTTACCTGACCGGGTCAGTTAAAGTTTAAAATAATGTTGTATTCTATTATTTAACTAAATGTTTCTGTTATTCACGCGAAATGTATTTTATGACGCCTATTTATATCTAGGAATCTTTAAAAGTGGGTCCAATGAAAACCTGAAAAGCACAAGCTGAGAAAAAGGCCAAAAAGTAAGTTAGTGTTTTGCATCCACCATCTTGAAAACAAATGGCGTACTTTTTTTTAACAACGTCTTATTACCCGTTCGAGCTATAATCTTACGATTAAGTACTAATTACTCTAATGGCTTAGGGAATAGAAAGTTTATATTTTGATGAAGTGTACCCATGTTTGCTTGGAGGTAGAGTGGAAAATCTTTTTGGAAAAAATACTCTCATAACACCCAACCGGGTTTCAAACCTCGATTTCTTCGACATAAGCAGTCTAGTCTTTTGCAGTAAAATTATTGTTTTGTCCTATAAATAGACTACTGTACACACAGAAATAAACTAATATGTTCATTCATAATAAAATATAAAGAGTCCTTCCCGTAAATACCCATATGTATTATTATAATATAAAAAGGGACCGTTACTTGTAACATGACTTGACGCATTTTAAAATGAAATTGATTTGATCAACTATTATAACAGTTAAAAGTTTTCCTTTCTATTTAAATCGAACTGAAATTTGCGACCAGAATCAAGAGACTTACGAGATTAAAAGCGTTTCAACTTTTACTTATACAAAATTGGTGCTTATTTAAAAAAAATATGTAACTGAACAATTTAAACATACGGCCAAATAAAATATCCAAGAGCTGATAAACTATATAGTGCTACAATTAGTAGGGATGAACTTTGACCTAAAAAAAATTATCGACTAGTAAAATTCATTCGTTTATTTAGAGTTGAACGGTGATGCTACATTTTACCGGTGAGAAAGTATAAAACTATTTTGATGGTATAGAAATTATTAAATTAGAAAACAAAAATTGGTATCACCCAAAAGCAGTCAAAACACGAAACCATAAAAATTGCCTTATATTTTATCTTCTACCTCTTCTCATTATGTATCCAACATTTATGCATTCTAACTCAGAAATTTCGATGGAGATGAAAAAGATATAATTGAGAGGAAATTTTGGAAAACACCTAGGGAAAAACTTTCCTCAGTATACCCGATTGAAACTCGAACTCCAATCTCCCAGTCAGCGATGAACACAACATTTAGTCCACACATCCACATATGAGTGGTTAATTAATCCAGGGCAACTAAAATAAAATTAATAACATTTTTATAAGGATTTTATTTTTAAAGTCATTGTATTAAGGTGGGACAATAGGGTTTGCCAGTTAAGATAAGTATTTTTTGAAGTTTTTATAGCAATTACATAAGAGTTTAATTTTGTTCACATGGTGATATCAACATTCGCTGAATATCTTTCAAGGGTGTCCTGGAATGTAATGACAACTTTTTCCCTTAAGTTAAAAAGTTTCTCATCTAATGCTACTATGCTCACGACAGATATTCAACAACTTTTGAGAGAACCACGTGAAGAAATGTTCCCACTGAGGCAATATTTTATTTATTTTTTTAGAACAAATATTTTTTTATAAAAACTGCAAAAACACTGCCCTTATTTCGCGTTAGCTACATCCCCACCTTAACAAATCTTCTTATTAAGATTACGGTGACCTGGCGGTCAAGGGGGTAAGGTGTCAGACTTCCTTGCTGGCGGCCGGGGTTCAATCCTCGGTCCCAGCAAAAATTTATCTGATTACCAAACCCTTCCTTCACCTCTGACAAGACATCTTGTGAGTGTGGGGAATGCCAGGCCTCCGCCGTGGTTCGGATTCCACGTTAAACTGTAGGTCCTCCATTTCATCTCACATTCACCCTACCATTACACATTAGCGTAAGTGCGTATAACCCGAACGGGTAGTAAGACGCGGTGCTAATAATAATATTAAGATTACTTAACCTGTCTATACATGGTGAGATTTTCAGGGGCTCATTGCTCCCTTGATAATTATCTCAGAGCAAAACTTTAAACATTATTATTATTAGCACCGTGTCTTACTACCCGTTCGAGTTATATGCGCTTGTGAGATGAACTGGAGGGCCTACAGTTTAACGTGGGATCCGAACCACTGTGGAGGCCTGTCCACACATTCACAAGATGTCTTGTCAGAGGTGAAGTAAGGGTTCGGCAACTTTATACAGATTTCCTTCTTAGTTTTTCATGAGGAATATGCTCCTAGTTTTTATAACATAAGTTAAAACTCATCCTTTAGAATTCTTTACGTTGCTCAAAAGTAGCCACGTACTGAGTAACATTTTAAAGGTGTTAGTAATGTAAACGAGTATTTCGTAGAGGGAAATGGTTGAAAGTTCGTTGGTTAAGGGAAGAGGAGGAAGGGGTATGAAAGAGAAGATAGGCAGTTAAAAGTAGAGAGAGAAAGAGGATCAGTCTCTCCCATTAGTAGATAACCATTTCCGAGAGACTGAAAAAACAGTTCCACACCCGTTCGTAAAAGGAAAAAAAACTGTTAAAAGAAAGCGTTATATCCAAAAACGAAGAGTTACCGGTTTTTAACGATTAATTAATTGTATTTCAGGATTAGCACCTTGGATTTTAAGTTTTGTTTCGATAAATGATAGTTTTTTTTTACTGTCCCAAAGCAAACGTATGACGTTTGGGATTGTTCTTAAATATGGGAATGAAATAAAAGAACGAAACTATTCGATGTTTGGAGTTGAGGTGTTTTGACGAACGAACGTCTGCTTTTTTTGGGCGAGTCCATCTATCTGTTGAGTACTGGTCTCTTTAACCACATTTCGTCACGCGAGATGGGAAAACGAGCCGAAAACAAACGAAATGAAGTGCACATTCAGTACGTATAAAAGGGTGGATGGAGAGGGGGGATGGTAGGCTTGTTGGAGGCTACAAGGTGGAGGGGGTGAGGAGTGAGGAAGGTATTGTTAAATGTTGCCACTAGAAAACACAACAGAAATTCTCTGGTGATACACATCACGCCTCTGTTTGAAGAATGTTTACCCGTTTGTCTTGTTTTTAGTTTGGGTAAAGAGAAAGCGGGGTGGGGAAAGGGGAAAAGAGGAAGGAGGGGAACATTAAATTACCGACAAGAAATATATGACGTCATTACTAGGTGGATGCAAAGAGTGTTATGAAAGTGTGGTTTGTTGAAACTGAGATTAACTAAAAGCTATAACATTTTGTCCGGTTAGATAGAAAAGAAAGGTTTATTTTTAAATTGAAAATGTTCCAAACTATATATTTTTCATACTGAATAAAATGGGCTTATAAAAAAAATCAAATACCTTTTATTTATATAACTTGTATACATATAATATTAATTATGTTTTGACCTTTTCATAGCAATGCTATTGTACCAGAACAACAAAACACGTATTATTTTATTTATATATTTTTGCATTTCTACGGTATTTCTTGTAACTTTAAATGGATTTTAAATTTGTTATAAATATTTGACTGTATTTATTAACGTGCACTTTACAAGCGCACGTGATATGACTTACAAACTATATTTGCCTAAGATAATACATAAAACACTTTACAACCTCCTAACGCCTAGATATTCACAAAATTGATAACAGAAATCGATTTTGTAAACATCTAGGTATGATTTCTAAATTAGCTTTCCTATAAAACATTGATTGAACTAGCTAAACTAAGGTGTCCTATCAAACAAAAGTTTAACTGTCATATAGATTTAGGATTTATTTTAACGTTTACTTATCCCTAATTAGTTCTTTTTTTTAGCACCGCCTCTTACTAACCATTAGGGTTGTGTGCATATGTACTAATTAAATGATTTAGAGATGAGGAAGGTTTAATTAAGAGTAAGTGTACCCAAATTTGTGTGGAGGGAGAGTGAAAAAAACCTTTAGGGTAATACCCCGATCTCTCCATCATCCGAAGTCCAATCTATTTCGAAAGAGGCGCCTTTAAACCATTCAACTACCGAAGTGTATCATCCCTAATTATAGGTATTTGTTTCTTCTGAATATTTTTTCGTTCACGAAAAATCTATTAGGTGTTGATAGAAAGCTGGGAAAGGTGGAAGGGAATAGAATGGACCCAGGGGGTCACGTGACTTCCAGAAAGGTGACAATCTTTGCGATCTTGCGATGATCTCCCGTAGCGATGACGTCATACATCTGCTCGTGAGCTCGAACGAGACATGCGAGCAATTAAGTAAAAAGCTTCACTCTTCTGTCCGCCCTCCCCGTTGTTCTGCTGATCTGATGCGTGAGATGGGGCCCTCTACAGACCCGTTTGACCTCGCTTCATTCTTTTTTTGTTTTTGTTGTTGTACTTTACGAGGCGCTTTTAAATTATTAATCTCTCCACTGAGGAATAATTTGAACGATCCCATTTAACTACTACGTTGTGTCAGAGTGATTAAAAAAAAAGAAGAAAGAAGAAGATGAAATGATGGATAGGCTGCTTGCGTGGAGTCTTTCGACAGTAAAAACATCGTTCATGGGCCACCGCCCTCCTGCAAAGGTCGTTTTTAAATCGTTATTTCTAGGGGCAGGACGATTTTAATTTTCTATGTCAGATATATTTTACAGTTTCTTATACTTCTTCTTAGTACTCGTTCGATCTATTATTGTCGTTGTGATTAGATGTTCTGTCTTTCGACAAGTCCATTATCTTGTCCAAATTGAGTCGTATTCTTTTTTACTAATATTAATATTTAGCACCAAGTCTTACTACCCGTTCGGGTTATACGCTTGAAGTACTAATTACGATAATGGATTAGGAATTGGAAAGGTTGAATTAGAGGAAGTGAACCCGCATTTGCGTGCAGGGAGAGTGGAAAACCATTTAGGAAAAACCACCCCCAGTTCACCCGACCGAGATTCGAACCTCGATCTCCCCGTCCTCAGCAGTAGAGCTCAACACGACAAGCGCGTTAGCCAACTACGCCACCGAGGCGGGTGAGTCGTATTCTTCTTTCCTTGTTTGAGGCCATCCATTAGTTGTATTAATCTTATTTCTGCTCCTTTATTCCCCTTCCACTTTACCTTATATAACTTCACTCAATAAACCATTTCGTCTCATAAGGTGATCCACCCAGTTGGTCTTTCTTCGGACAGTTACCTGCTGTATGGTTCTATATTCATATACTCTTCTTAGAACCTCTTCATTAGTCACATGATCTGTCCACTTTAGCTTATATTTTATCCTCCAGCACCACAACTAAAAGATTTATAGTATTTATCATAATTTTCCCTTAGGTTCGTTCTATACGCGTGTGTTTAATAATCACTCACTCCTTCAGTTACCAAATTGTTTACGGCGGTGTTTTTAAAAGTGTGCGCAGTGGAGCCCTTAGACTCAGCTCCATGAGGAAATTTTAGATTTTTCTTTTGTTCTTCAAAATATAAAATAACATCAGTAATTAAGATTACCAATTCGTTCAAATCTGATTAAAGGTCATTTGACAAAGGCACACCAGAACATGTTATCCTTTTGTTTCATATTGTTGTACTTTGTTAAATTTAAATGTTTTTATTTTTATTTTTAGTAACATATCTTACTATCCATTTGGGTTACATGTCTATGTACTAATTACACTAATGGGTTATAGATTATTAAGATTTAATTAAGAGGAAATGCACCCGAATGGAATATAACTCCAATCTTCCTATCTCCGGAAGTTTAGTCCGACACGAGAGTATCGCGTTAGACCACGTGGGCACCGAAGCGAGTAACTGTTATTTTTTTAGCGTCTTACTACCTGTTAAGGTTATACGCCTATTTACTAACCACGCCAAACTTAAATCTAGGACAGACACAACATCCAGCCTCCAGTCGTTAATTCAATACTGTGAAAGGGTAAACTCACAATTCACCAATGATAAATTTTTCAGCCATGCTGGGAATCGAACCCGATACCCTTAGTTCCGTAGGCAGACGTACTACCGACTGAGCTAAGGCGTTGGACCACTGTCGTTATTGAATGTTTATAATATTAGGGTATCCATTTTATGGGGGCCCCAGTATTTATTTTTTCTGATGCAACTTCTCTTTACGTCTAAAGGGTATGGGGACCCCTGGCCGAAGGCAACGATCTCGTTGTTAGACTGGCCTGCTTATGACGAGGAGATATGGGTTCGAATCCTGGTCAGGTCTACAGAGGGTGGCTTTCCCTAAATTATTTCCCACTCTCCTTCCACGCGAATGAGGGTGGATTATCTATAGAAAGTAAAAATACTTCCTCCAATATCACTACTCCATTCTAGTAATTATCAATAAAGAAAAATAGGTGTGTTGAAAAATAACTAAGCTTCTCTAACATCAGCTTCAAATACGGATATAAAGGAAACGAAAACTGTTTAAATAAAGGCGTGTTCTCGCATTTCATATCAATTAATCATTTGCATTGAAAATTAATACAAAATGAACTCCAGAACACTCATATAATTAAACAGAATCATGATTTAATGATTTCATTATAATTTAAAAGGAGCTCCTCTTTTCTTCATTTTTAATGATTATATTTTTGAAAAATAAAAATAAAATGAACAATGAGAGAATGTACAATAAATTATTGAATACATTTTTTCTTTTAATGTAAATATTTATTTAAATTCAACGTTACAAAGCGATCACCTGCTTTCTAAAATTTAATATATTTTCTAACTCATGCCATAACTGCACACATATTTCCAGAACAGCGGCTCTTATTATCTTTTCATACGGCATCATTTCTACAAATAAAATGGTAGTAGATCAGTCTCTCATCATGATCTTCATGATCAATAAGATGTGAACAAATTCCTTTCATTTTTCATTTTCATTGGAAATGATTCATTAAAAAAATAAGTCACGTGTAAACTCGGCTTATGGTGGGTTGAAACCCATACCATTTCGATAAATCACACGAAAGATAAAAAAAAAAAGTAGAAAGAGAAAAAAAAACTCTCGTGTAATCAAACTGATAAAAATAAAATCTGCCCTAGCTTCGTACGCCGTTTGTTGATCTGTATATATAATATGTTTGACGTGTAAGTTTGGCGCACCATATACCTTGCAGGCGTCGACATTTTAATACATTTCAGAGAAAACCTTGTTTTCTTTAATTTGATATAAAATCTACGACTGATTTGAAATTTTTCTTTCCACCTCTATGTGTATTTTCTAAATATTTGTAATTATTATTAAAGTGTATTCTTCCATACCCCCCTCTTTTTCTTGGAGTCATTTTTCAGAAAATCAATTAGCATCTATTCCCATTCGTACAAAGCAAGAGTATAGTCAAATTTTTATATGAAGGACCTTATCTGGCAATTATAAAATTTTATAGATCTAGTATTAATACGTCAAGTCACGTGATCTTCAACTGTCACTTTTAATGGATAATCCATTTTTTGAATGTTAGTTTGTGTGTCGATTTGTTTGTTTCCAGTTAACTCAAAAAGTATTTATCATTATTATTATTATTATTACTATTATTACTATTATTATTAGTATTATTATTATTTGCACCGCGTCTTACTACCCATTCGGGTTACACGCACTTACACTAATGTGTAATGGTAGGGTGATTGTGAGATGGAATGGAGGACCTACAGTTTAACGTGGAATCCGAACCACGGTGGAGGCCTGGCATTCTCCACATTCACAAGTTGTGATTAATACACGTATTGTCAGAGGTGAAGGAAGGGTTTGGTAATCAGATAAATCTGTGCCGGGACCGAGGATTGAACCCCGGCCGCCAGCACAGAAGTCTGACACCTTACCCCTAGACCGCCAGGTCACCAAGTATTTATCGCATCGAGACGGGACTTCTTCTCGAGTACTCCTTATTTTTTTTTAGAGAACCGTGGTAAGCTACATACCATCTCGCTAGCTCATTAGCGAATGAATAAGTGTTTGAAAAAACCGGGTGTACGCAGTGAACATTCGTCGCGGCTGGTATTGTAGGTACATAATATAGCACGTGATATGAGCTAGGGTAGATAGGTGGAAGGAATGGAATGAGTCCATGTTTGTGTGAATCTTCGTACGCACATAAAATTCTGCTTTTTAAGTTTCATTCTGTTCTAGGATTAGAAGTTGTCGAAGGCGTTTATGTATTGTTTAATGTGAACGAAACCGCAGGCCAATGCCAGTCTACAATAACATTATTTACGTCATATGGGATGATGTGATGATAGTGATTATTAAGTTGTGGAGCCGGTGCGAGTTTTATGCCGGGATCACAATCAACTTAACGTTAACTTAACGTACAGTAACCCCATGGCTTCTTTGGTGCTGAGTGACAGCTTTGAAAAGTTACCAGACCAAATTATGTATCCCTACGCCGACCCATATGATCTGACCATATGATCTGCAAAAACATGTGTTTAGCAGCTGTCACTTCTGACAGTCAAAATGTAGGTATATACCTAAATGTTGACTGTCAGACGTCAGCTGTGAGCTGTCAATCAGCACCAAAGAAGCCACGGGGCTACTGTAACTTAATGTAACGTTCACTTAAAGTCAACTTAATTTATGCGTGATCACGATTCACTTAACTTAACGTAACAACTCGAGCCAAACATATGCATTCTTGAGTATGATCTGTGGTTTTGTACTAGTTGTAAAGTGATGATCTGTGAATGTTCACAGTTTTCAATCAATATAATAAATATCTATTATTAAACTTTTTTGATAAATTTAGTTCCCTATTTTAGTTTAACTATTTTGTTTCAATGTCTGATCACTAGAACTTACGATAAAGAGTATACCCTGGTCATAATACCAACAAATGAATTACTAAATAGCCCTGTAGACGTCACTCGCATAATGATTGGCTGGTTAGATCACGTGATACCATTCATGTAACGTTCACTTGAAGTAAAAGACCTCCCAAGACATATCTTACGTTAAGTTAACTGCAAGTCAACGTTAAGTTAAGTGCATCGTGATCGCTTCCATTTAAACACACGAAGGGGTCCTTTAGGTTAAGTTAAGTTAAGTTACGGTAAGTTAACGTTAAGTTGATCGTGATCCCGGCATTAACCTAATTTAAGCCTAATTATCCCAAACCTAGTGACCGTTGGGATGATTCCCCTTTCTGTAAAAATACCTAAAGTACGAGCTGAGAATCGCACCTGGGACCACGAGGTTCACTGACCACTACACCACGGGGCCAGTTTACTAAGTGATGAGAACAATTTTACAAGTACAGTCTTAAACTAAACCCTTTTCTTTACGAATAGTTTTGACCGATAGCTTGGCAATGTTACCAAATCTACTTTGACGCATCCACACGCAAAAATTATATTTTGATTTCCAAGCCCATGTGTTGAGCAGTTGTCACTTTTGACAGTCAAAACGTTCACAGCAAACAAGTTTTTTTTTCAAGGACGTTACCTACCTGTGACGTCATGGCCGGTCAAGATAGGATTTCTCATGTTAATGAATTTACGTTTTACTCAGCAAGTTTGAAAAATATAACCATGAAACATAAACCATATGTTCTTAAATAATTCTAAAAAATAGTCCTACAGTGTCACAAAATTATTATTATTTTTTATCTAAAATTAGTTTTTTTGTAAACATGTTTTGTATAAATCCTCTACAACTTAGACTATTTGTCTTGGTCACAAAAATGGCCTGTAGAAATCCTTCTGCCAGGATGTAGATTAAAAGGTCCTTGGTAGCATTAATCTATCTAGAATAGGAAACAAAAAGGTAATTCCAAAAAGCAAGTCAATGTTTTAAAGGTGCAAATATTAAAGTGACTGTGTAAACTCGTCAGAAGAAGAGGGAAAGGGTTATCAGCACAGAGACAAGAGCCTCCTCGTGGTGAACTTCTGATTTTCTTCCCTCTTATCTCTATTTTATACATTAGCGTCCAAGTATGATAGTGATCAGGTGCATCAAGATAAGATGCAACCCGCTTCGCAAATAGCTTCGGAATCTCCAAGTAGGTAACGTAGTTAAGCGTTATTACATTATTAAAATATGAAATTATGGAAATAACTTTAGGGATTATTTTTTTTCGTCACTTAAAAATTATTTACAATAGAGCGCTTCTAAATGGGTGTCTTTAATTCACAAATAATTATAGCGAACCGGAAGAGATTAAAATGGTTCATGAGATCGATACACTTCGTGGACCTGGCGGTCTAGAGGTAAGGTGTCAGACTTCTATGCTGGCGGCCGGGGTTCAATCCTCGTTACCGGCACAGATTTATCTGATTACCAAACCCTTCCTTCACCTTTGACAAGACATCTTGTGAATATGGGGAATGCCAGGCCTCCACCGTGGTTCGGATTCCATGTTAAACTGTAGGTCCTCCATTTCATCTCACAATAACCCTACCATTATACATTAACGTAAGTGCGTATAACCCGAACGGGTAGTAAGACGCGGTGCTAATAATAATGATACAATCCGTGCTCATGCGCTTTTGTTTACAAAATTAAAACTTTTTACTTTGAAACTAAAAATTTGGCCTACTTTATTTATTTTTAAAATATTTGTGGTAAAATATATGTTGACCCGTTTTAAGAATATAGGTGTAAATACTATACATTCAATTTATTATTTTATGCATTAGACCCTATAATATCCCTGCTCGCCACAACCACGAAACAAAAAAAATACCTATTATAGTTTATTAATTTTTGTTTTGTTTTATCCATTTAGTTATCAAAAAGCCATTTTTATACAGTAATCTTTAAGCTTTGTTTAACTCTCTTAATTAACTAGGCCTGTATAGATTTTCAAATTAAATCAAAATTTATTCCTACAGGGATTGATATTAGTGACTTTCAATTTGATGCTGGCAATGAAATTTTTTTGTTTAATTGTTCCAAAAGGTTACTCGTAAGTAAATTGTAGTAGACCTAATATCTCTGTCCACCCTGGAAACATTCCATTGCTACGGCACTGGTAGTTAATAATGAGATTATAATAGCAGCTAATATATAGCCCTAAAACATGTATAAGGGCCTATTTTTTTTTTATCACCGCATCTTACCACTTGTTCAGGTTACGCATGTATGTGAAAATTACTCTAATGGGGTAGGGATGAGGAAGGAAGAATTTTAGTTATGATCCACACGCATTTGCGTAGAAGGAGAGTGGGAAAGCATTTTAAAAAAAACACCTTAGTTGACCCAACCAGGATTTAAACCCTTATCTCCCCGTCATCAACAGGCCAGTCTAACATGAAAATGACGTCTTGGAGTCTTAGATCGTTCGGGCACTGAAGTGGGTCTCTAACATATTATCCATACATAACTTTGATTGGCTTCTTCACTTTCCTCTTCCCCCTCCACTACCTCACAAAGATGATCATGGGGTTGGTGGGGTGAGGAGGGAACAGGAACGAATATAACTTTAGAAGCCGACCACCGGCCGAACCTCGAACATGCGACGCTAATCACGTGATACTTGAATAAAGATCTTTATCATTTTATCAAGCTCTTAAACAGAAAATCCATCGCATTATTAGGGTCATCAGCTCCCCTCTCTTTATCCTCCCTCCCCCCACATCCTCCACTACTCCTATGTCCCTATTCCTCTTTTCCTTATCCTAACACTCTCCCCCTCCCACACACACACACACACCCCACCCATCAAACGCTCCCCTTCTACTCTTATACGAATCCATCTACTGTTGCTTCATCTCTTTGAAGTCCATTTTTACCTCCAATCCCTTCTCCCCCTTCTATCTTTTATCCTCCCTCCCTCTTTCCTCTGTTGATGCTCGCCTTTTTGATGGCCAAGAGGGTTGGAAAGTACACACACGCACACACATATACGAAAAAAAAAAACTTGTATATGTTCTCTATATCATAATTAATTTGTCCGTGGTAGCCGTTATTTGGTGTGTATGGAGAAGTTATAGAGAAAAAAAAGATACTTGTGACTCTACCGCGGATTTGGTTTCATAAGGATTAGGAGAGCAGAAATTTTGAAGGGGTGGCTGGGACAATATATCTTCGGGGTAATTTTGGATTATATTTACTATTATTATTATTATTATTATTATTATTATTATTATTAAGGTAAAACTCGTCCACTTGACAAGCATTCTTTTTTTTTTAGAATTACACTTCAATATGTGTTTATATCTCCCAGGTACATACAAACATGTAAATACTAATTAGGGACTACATATGTACTGTGCCATGTCTAATAAAATTAATTCCTAAGGTTGAACACATATATTTATGTAATGTTTCTCTTTATTTCGATGAACATGTGAATTTAATTTACTTTTTTTCGTTGTTCTTTTGTTGTACTTTTTTTTAAAATTAATAGAATGAGGCGTATTAATTAGAAACTGACTCGTTCGAGTAGGTTTGGTGGTAACATTCCTTATTAATTACAGGTAGGCCCTATAACATCACTAAATCATTAGTTGTATTATTTGTAAACTGCTTATCAAGCAATATCCGTTAAACTGCTCGCCTTACCCTCAAGGAAGCTCTAACACGTTCATATAGCCTCTGCCTTATGATACAATTTTAATTGTGAAAATGTCATCAGGTGATGATTAAAAAAAAAAAGCCTTCCGACAAGTTATGACGAGTCATTTTCAATGTTTCATTAACAATTAATACAAAAATTATTGTCAGAACACTCATTTCATTAGACTGGATTATGATTTAATCCTTTCATTAAATGTGAAAATAAGTTTTGCTTTTATTCATTTTTAATGATCATTATTGAGGAATGAAAAAAAAATGCCTGAATTCATTTTTTTTAATGTAAAGATATAGTTAATTTTATTTATTTATTCTGTGATGAGTACAGGCTGTATAACTAATAATTATGAAACCTCATCCACTCTCCAGTACCATAATTCCTTTTTGCACCAAATATATTCCTATGTTGTCTATTTTGTTTTCAAACACTTTCGAGTTATTCTTGTCATGTAAGGTTAGATACCATATAGTTATGTTTTGAGAAGATAAAAAAAACTCACTTTACTTAATTTAACTCGTTTCCCTACATTAAAAAAACAAAAACTGACTAGTTGATAATCAACTTCTATTTTATCAATGCATTGATTCATAGTTTTTTAAAAGAATCAATTTTAATAGATCATTTTTGATTATTTTTTTTAAACGCCCATCTGTAATTCTTAGTGATTCAAGATACGATATAGGGTTAGTTATAGATTCAAATGATTTATAATAAATTGAGTAACACTTTTTTAAGGATGAATAAAAAGATAGAGAGATATATACTTGTACCTAAGGATGGTGAAGATATATCGATACAAAATATATATATTTAATTACAAATACATCGATATTTATATCTATGTTTTACTATCCGATATATCGATCGATTCGTCGATGTATTTCATATGACTACGCTTAAGGAACTGTGGATAAAAATAAATTGAACTATTTTTTTATATTTGTTTATAGTGAGTCAATTTTACTAAACTTGTCTGCTAATTTCAACAGCTAACAGAAACATTGATATTGAAAATGGTGAATAATTTCACTATAAATTATAACAGCAGCCATTTAATACCATTTCTCTCTCTCTCTTAATATATATATATATATATATATTAATGTAGCTTTCTTAAATCAAATTACTTATTAACGTTATAGTATCAATGAAAACTGTCAGTCCTACTTCCACCTATTTTATATATATTTCCTGGGTTTGAAGATTAGCGTTAATCAAAATGTATTCATACAAAAGAACGAACGTGTTGATTTCATTCAACATAGCAATTTAATGACAGTTTATAAGTTTGCCGCTAGTAAAAACAAGCTACCTTGAAATCGTAGTGTATAAATTCAGTGTACATAATATGTGAGTATTTCTTCTTTCCCAATGGCGTATGTTGTGCACTTTACCAGGAAGAATGTAAGGCGGTCAAAACACCGTGTGAAGAGATTTGTAGCAGCCATTAGGGCATGTTCAGAACGCGGAATAAGCCTCTCTACAAACTGCTGCGATCCTGCGGTTAATGGAAGAACTAACAGCATAGGTCGTCGGCCTACTTCGATAGCTCAGTAGAAACGACGATTTTCTAATAACAAAGTTTTAGAGTTTATAAACTATTCGAAAACTTTTTTTCTTCTAGAAACGCGTTTTTCTAACCGTTCGTGTTGTACGCATGTGTACTAATTACGCTAATATGCTAGGGACGAGGAAGGTTAAATTTATAGGAAGCGTACCCACATTTTCATGGAAGGAGAGTGGGAAACCATTTAAGGAAACTATACTTAGTACACCCAAACGGGATTCGAACCCCGATTTCCTCGTCATCGACAGCTAGTCTATTGCGAGAGTGACGCCTTAGATCATACGTGCACCAAAGCTGCTGAAAACATAAATTAACGTAATATAGATTACATCTCATAGAATACAGATCAAAACATTTTAAAAATTAATTGTATTCAACTTAATCTTAAATAAAAATTGCAGATTTAAAATTAAGTTGTTTTTTTTTTGCATAAAATATATTTCTACATCCTTTCTACAAGCATGATTGTGAATGTTTTGCTAATAATATTATAGATTAAAACAGGGAAAGGGGGGGGGGAGGTAGGTACTATTGTGCTCGATAGTGTCTTGGGAGGACCAGGTTCTATTCCCATCCAGAGGAATCGGGAGGTTTTTCCTCATTCATAATGTTGCTCCCCATATTCTCTCTCCTTGTGAACGCGGGTGCATTTCCTTAAACATAAGTTTATATTTGTGTTCCAAATCGCTAATATGAAGTGAACTGCTAACAACGTATATTACTAATAGTAAAAAAAAGTGAAAAGATTTAGTGTTCAAACTTAGCCCTTAAACTTTCTTTACAACTAAATCATCAGCTGCAAAAAAAAAAAAAAAAAATAACTGACGTTTTAACTACTTAATCAACGTTCTATATTTTTATCTATGCCTATATAGTTCAGTTTTCATAGAAAATGATTTAAAAAATACATAAAAATATATTTACTGCTGACAAGAATGATAGAATTTTATTATATCATAAATCCTCTTCGATGGCGTAGTTAGCTAACGCGCTAGTCGTGTTGAGCTAGACTGCAGAGGACTGGGAGATTGAGGTTCGAATCTCGGTCGGGTGGAATGGGGGTGGTTTTTACTCCCTCCACGCAAATGCGGGTTCACTTCCTCTAAATTCAACATTAGTAATCCATTAGCGTAATTAGTACTTGAGCGTATAACCCGAACGAATAGTAAGACGCGGTGCTAAATAAATAAAAAATTATATTATTAGAGTTATTTTTATAGGCATTGATAATATCTAACAAAAGTGACAGCTGTATATCACATGACTTGACTTATGAATACGTTAAAGTATATTTTTTAGCTGTCAGATAAGGTTCTTCCTTTGAAAATTGGACAGTAGACACATTCCAAATATATACCTTCTCTCCAAAGAAATATCAATGAAATCTTGTCAAATTTAAAGACGGTTACATAAAAAAAAATGCGTTTTACTTTACATGGAAATTAGTGCAGTGGAAATCCGCATCAATGGGCACGCTGCATAGGTGTTAGGCTCATTTAATTTGGATGAATTAAATAGTTAGTTACGGTTACAGACGCATATAAATATCATATTCTTTATTTTGAAAATTGAAACCTGGACACGGTGATCGAACCAGGTCAAAAGCCAAAGGTCCCGGGTTCAATTACCGTGTCCCAGTGTCAATTTTAAAATTTAAATAGAATCATCTAATTTTGGTTTCCGGTGAACCGGAGCTCATGTTTCGAATCATGGCCGAGTCTACAGAGGATGATTTCTTCTCGTCACTTTCCCATGCTTACTATTAAGAAAATGATGACACATTTCCTCTGAATTTTACTCTCCTCTTCACTACCTCATAAACGCAATTAAATGTGGATAACCCGGATAGGTAATAAGACATGGTGAAAATCAAATAAACGATCTTCGTTTAAATAATATACCGTAATGAATGGCCTATTCTTTTTTTTTTAAGTTAAAACACCCTTAAAATGTTGAAATTAAATTTGTTGTGTCTATTGCGCAAGTTAAATTTCAAATATCTCTGTTTTCTTGACTTACTTAAAGCACAATAAGCAATGTATAATTGTCTATATTTTTAATGTCCAAGTACCTCTATATTATATTAATATTTTCACCATCGCGTCTAACTACCCGTTTGGGTTATACGCCTATGACTAAGTATAATAGTGGTCTTAGGGATCAGGAAGGTTACATTTTTAGAAAGTTTACCCACAGTTGGGTGGAGGGAGAGCGAAAAACCTTTTAGAGAAAATCTGCCTCAGTGCACCCAACCGAGAACGAACCTCGATCTCCCCATCTTTGGCAGTCTAGTCTATTGTGAGAGTGACGCCTTAGACCATGGGGCTACCGAAGCTGGTTATATAATATTACAACATTATTGATAGAAATATATTCACGACAGTTTATTTTGATACAAAATTGTTTTTCATTCATATCACTTTAAATTAGTTTAAGTCCGACATCTTAGCCCAGCCGGTATCATGTATATATTCTGATCTAGGGGTCTTGGCTTCGATTACCAGCATTGCAAAAAAATATATATATCGTCGGTGAAATATGGCTTTCCTATTTCCCAGTGATAAATTAACGGCAAGGGGTCTGGGTGTTGTTTCTGTTCTAGATTTAAATTAGTTTATATTTCGTGTGCTGATATAATCACTCGGTTCATAAAGATGGACGTTAAATACTTTAATTAATTATTCTCATTTTATTAATTATTTCTGTCCAAAATAAAATGGTTCCTCTCGTAGTTGATAAGTAACGGAGAGAAAGTCAGTGGATTGTTTTAACTTGGTATTTACGTGGCTTACTTTGATCTAGCCGGGGCATTCTCCCAGGAAACGGACCATCATGTCGTGCGACCAAAGATGTATAATTACGCCATGCGATGCATGCAAACCACGTTACAGACATTAACTAAATTAGTTGATGATGAGCGAAAACACAAGTCTTTAAAATAGCGTGTGCTGTAAACTTTAAAAAATAACAAAAAACAATTACCTGTTCAGTTACCTTAGTAAAGTAAGAGAGGAGATAAAATTATCTGGCTTTAGTAAAACGTCAAATTTTTAAAAAAAACGAATTTGGTAGTTTAGAGTGTAGTCCCCTCAAAATTTGATTCATAAATTACTAAATTAAAGTACATCAAACACTTGACTTAATTTAAAGTATCAAAATAAAGGTAATATTTAGTTAATTTCATGAGCAACAAAACCAACTTATAGGTCGTTATTGAATTATTTTTGGTCACCGGCTGGTATTGAACCGAAAGCCTTCGATTTGACAGTCAACCTACTTATTATTATTATTATTATTATTATTATTATCGCGTCTTACTACCCGTTCGGGTTTTGCGCACTTACGCTAATGTGTAATGGTAGGGTGATTGTGAGATGAAATGGTGGACCTACAGTTTAACGTGTAATCCGAACCACGGTGGAGGCCTGGCGTTCCCCACGTTCACAAGTTGTGATTAATACACGTCCTGTCAGAGGGGAAGGAAGGGTTTGGTAATCAGATAGATATGTGCCGGGACCGAGGATTGAACCCCGGAACCCCAGCACAGAAGTCTGACACCTTATCCAACCTACTTATTCAATATGTTGGATTAAATATATCAAGTATTGTTAAAACTTAAAACTGGTGTGTTCCCAAGTGCATATGACGCTAAATGAAGCTAGATAGTTGGGTGTGCGGTATTGTGGTGTCTGGACTAGTCGAGGGATTGTTATGTTTTTAACAATTTGGTTCCTATTTGCTTCTTTTTTTTTCTCTGAAAAATGTTGATTAATTTCCTTAAACTATTTCTTCTTATCATTTTTCCTTAAGGGCACTAGTAGGTTAGTGATAGAGAATATAATATACACTAGAGCACATTAAGTACAGTTCAATTTTATGGGGAGGCACTTTTTAGAATACATAAACTTTTTAGAAATTATTGATAACATTTTATTATATTATTAGTGTTATTTTATAGTTATTGAAAATATGTATCAAAAGTGACAGCTACAGATCACATGACTAGACGTATGAATAAGTAAAAATGTATTTAGTAGGTTTCCTAAATGTCAAATAAGACCCTTTATATGAAATTAGAACTGTAGCTAAGTTTGAAAACGAACTGTTGAAATGTTTTAATTTTGTTCATTTTTAAACGTAGTTTTTTTTACCACCTGGGCTCTTTATTATAAACGTATGGATATTAGTGATTTAAACCATACACTATTAGGATTTTAACAATTTATTTAAGTTACAAGGGATAAAGTAAAATAAAGTTAAGTCGGGTCAAGTTAAGATAGGTTAGGTATCTTCTGTGATTGGCTCGTTACATTAAAATTCAGGAAAGTTTGATGAAGTTTATAATTATGTTAGTGTTTTGTTAATAAGTTAGGTCAATTAACGTAAGATTGTTCAGTCCGATCAAATTAATTCAAATGAAGTATTCTCGATTTGTTTGATAACATTTCCGGTTAGTAATATTCTAAATAGTCGTGTTTCAAAACTTTAAGCCTCTTTAATTTTGGTATTATTGATATTTGGGAGCGAAACGGTATTCAACAAAGATGTTTAAAGGTAGGACTCTTATAATAAGTTAACGTATAACCCGAACAGGTACAGTAGCTCCATGGCTTATTTGGTGCAGACTGACAGCTCACAACTGACAGCTAAAAGCTTTGAAAAGTTACCAGACCAAATTATGTATCCCTACGCCGAATCACATGATCTGCATAAACATGTGTTTAGCAGCTGTCACTTCTGACGGTCAAAGTTTAGGTATATACCTAAATGTTGACTGTCAGCTGTCAGCTGTGAGCTGTCAGTCAGCACCAAAGAAGCCATGGGTCTACTGTAGTAAGACGCGGTGCTAAGTTTTAGTATTATTATTATTATCATCATCATCATAAGTCTAATCGAATTCTATTAGAATTTCTTAATGTATGCCCAACTTGAACACGCTTACAAGTATTTTACTGCTGCATGATCAATAATTTTCCAAGCTGCAAATACAAAACGAGAATAAATTAAATTAAAGATTTTTTAATTTTATAACTAAACGTAAAATGTTTTTTTAAATTTGTATTTCTTTATAGAATGTTAGTGTTATAGAAAGGGACTTATATAATTTAATTCAAATCATTATGGCTATAACAACACACAATAACGTTTCTTATTAAATTTCAACCCCCTCCTTTCTAAATTGTCACAAGATTTGTTTGGCAGGTGCAGGAAGTATTGACTCATAAATAGTTTTGTTTCCATCCGCTAGATGGCATCCTAAGTCGTGTATGTTGGTTTGCCGATCAACTGGTTGGTGCTGCTGAGTAACGTCAAACTGTGCCACTAAACTTGAAATAGTCGTTTCAGTTATAGTTTTGCTCAAGAGATAGCGTTGTAGTATATATTAACTGCCTTGAGCACTATTAAAATAAATTTAAATAATTAATTTCAACATGAACCAAAATATTTATTATTTTTATCATGTCTAGTAAAAAATATTTGTTTGTTTGTAAGCGTTTATTTAATTATTTAAACATCTACAATAAACAGGAATAATACACGAGAAACACAAAGGGACAAACAGTTGATAGTTGACACCAGCCCGGAAGGGCTCTCGAGAACAGACACGACATTAAAGCTATAATATAATTTCAAAAAGACATAATATGGCGCCCCACCGCGATAGATGATTTGAGCCCTATTTGGGGGATAGGATTAACTCTTTTATTTTTTCATTCGACGGATCCAGTAAATTTAAGAACCCTTATGGGTTGGACAATATTATCTTATTTCATTTGGGTATATTTTGATTTAAAATGTCTGTAACTAGATGGTAAATAGTTGAATAAATAACTTATTAAAGGCGCCCTGTATTGTACCGTCAGTAGGTTAGGGGGTGGGAAAAGTATAAAAATAACCCACCTCTTTGCACATGATGGTGTCGCCTTGATTAGCTGGAAGAATATGATCTGCCTGGATTCACTTATAATCCATTCACGGTATGAATTACTCTCTGAAAGGTCTTTTTCCCTACCAATATCCTACTATATGATAAATTTATGGTAGGGAAAAAGACCTTCCCGAAATCAATTCCTACGCTGAACAGACTAGCTTCTAATTTCCCTCATTCTACTGAGATACTTGTGATTTATGAAATTATATATTTTTAATTGTTGTTGTTGTTATCTTAGGCAATAATTGTTGTAGGTCTGAATGAATCAATAATTTATATTTAACTCTTTCCTTAGTTTCGCTGCACCAGACGGGCGGAAATTGCCCGCTGGGGATGATTATTTTCCCGGACCGAACCCAGCGACTCGCTCGTCCGGGGCCTTTTTTTAATCTCTTTTTTTCCCCTTTTTTATTTCCCACGTTTGATCACTTATCCTTCTATGTTTTCTTTTCCATTCCTTAGCACATTTGTATGTTTTTAGAGGTCCCTGACGACCACATAAAGGCGATAGGGCGGTATTTAATTATTTTCCCTCCCCTCACCCACTGTAATAATATTATCAGCCCGTCAGGGCGCTACATGTTTTCATGTTATTATTGTTGTAATGTTCTATGTCGGTCTACGATCAAGAGCCCTTTGGGGGGCTGGTGTTCGTTGTGTGTATCTTCTATGTGCTTCACGCAAATGTGTAAACTGTGCTACAACCCAATAAATCCAAACAAACAAAAACAAAATAGATTTACCACACCCGATATCCATGAATATATTTAACTTGAGTAGTCTGAGAATTTTAAAACCAAATCATCAATAGGGTTTAAGGAGTTGGGGGTAAGGGACAGTTTTAGAAATTTTCAAAACAAAAAAAATGTAAATTTTGTTGACTTGACTATGTAGGAAGGACAACAAAACAGTTCGTGATTATTAGATTAGAAGGACTAAAGGCATATTTTTTAAAACACCACTCTTCAATATCCGTTTGGACTGTACGTGTATGTGATAACTACAATAATGGAGTAAGGATGTGTAATGTATAGTCATAAAGGGAATGTAACAACATTTTCGTGGATGAAGAGGGGAAAACCAAAACTTGTCACATTTTCAAACACAATAGTTTGATGAAGTTAATAATACAAGAACTAGCATTTGCCTGTGGTTTCATTCACATTAAACAATACATCAACATATTTGACAACTTAAAATTTTAGAAAATAATAAAACTTCAAAAGCGTGCTATGTGCGTACGAAGATTCACGAAGAAACATGGACTTGCTTCCATTCTTTCCCCCTCCCAACCCTAGCTCATATCACGTGCTATCTAATGTACTCACAATACCAGCCGCGACGAATGTTCACTGCTTACACCCGGTTTTTTCAAACAATTCTTCGCTCGCTGATGAGCTAGAATAAGTCCCGTCTCGATGCGATAAATACTTTTTGAGTTTATTGGAAACAAAAAAATGGACATACAGACAAACCAATATTCTAAAAATTGATTATTTGGTATTATTATTGCTTATACTACCCAGAAGAAAAGAAAATCACTACAAAATTTCGAATTCACATAAAAACTTAGCTAGTGTACCCCGTTCTTCAACGGGGAATTTATAAAAATAATTTGTTCTTTTGTTTAATATAAAACTAACCTCTGGGAAAAGTAACCATATTTTAAATTATGTATAAATATTAATACTTTATTGTTTTAAATTGTGATACAGAACGTGAAAATTAGATTAACTAAAACACAATATCAAATATATAATCTGAATATGTGTTGAAAGCTGACATTTCAGCACTGATCTGGCCATAAACTGAGTTCACAAACAAACGCAATCCATTTAACTCAATATTTACCCTAGAGCGATCTTAATAAATATATTTATATATATATGTAAATTATAAGCATTATTACGAAAACATATAGGAAATTAAAGCATCAAAGTTTAACAAAGAGCATACATGTACAGAATCTTATGGTTGCTTGAGGTTTAAAGCATTTAAATAAACCCTTTACCTCTTTTCCTGTAATAAATCTTAAAATGTAGTTATTTTTCTCTCAGAATGTTTGGGGTGGATCCTATACCTGCCTGACAAATTCCAATCTTCTACCACAGAGAAAACTAGTTTCTTACATAAGTTTGGGAAATATATAAATCCTCCATTTCATCATCCCCACTTAGAAATTTCAAATATTTAAGAAATAATGGGTTATTTGGAGTACATTCTTGGTATTTTTTAAAAACTTTCTGTATCTCCTAAAAGAATACAAAGGCTTGAGTGTGTTCGAGCAACAAACAGATAGACAATATTTCATTGTTTTTATATTAGTATGATTTAAGATCCTAGGTACTATGGTTTGGAGTTATAGCCCTACACACATACGCACAGACGCACATACATACAAACAAACAAATACACATGATATAATATTTATATGATAATTGATTACTGGTTCATATTGTCAGCTTTCCCATAGTTTATGAGCTACAACTCTAGTCAAGCTAAAAAGTAGTGTTCTATAGTGACAATTTTTTTTTAAAGATGAACGTAATATCTAATATAACTATATCTAGTAACCTTTGAAAGTTGATCTAATGAAAATCCAAAAAGTATAAACTGAGGAAAAGGTTAAAGAAAAGTGTTTTGTAGTCGCTAACCTGAAACAAAATGGCGGACGTATTTTTTTTTTTATTAACATACATTTTAACCGGATGTCCATGCGAAATCAAAGCAGAATAATTTGGTACAGTGATTTGGGCGTGATTGGGTAAAAAGCAAATAGATTAAATTAGTAATAGGTGACCTGGCGGTCTAGGGGTAAGGTGTCAGACTTCTGTGCTGGCGGCTGGGGTTCAATCCTCGGTCCCGGCACAGATTT
>CABEEJ010000611.1:40990-56184 GCA_901482245.1 Timema douglasi
CTAATGGATTAGGAATTGGGAAGGTTGAATTAGAGGAAGTGAACCCGCATTTGCGTGGAGGGAGAGTGGAAAACCATTTAGGAAAAAACCACCCCCGGTTCACCCGACCGAGATTCGAACCTTGATCTCCCCGTCCTCAGCGGTTGAGCTCAACACGACTAGCGCGTTAGCCAACTACGCCACCGAAGCGGGTGTTTCACTGTGGCAGTGTATTTTTTGTTTCAATATAAATCAATATTCATAATTTTATTAATTGTAATTATCAATTAATTAGATTAGTATAATAAACTGCAAGGTGATATTCATTTTACTGGCATGTATTAAACTGACATGGCTTAGTATGCAACTTATTGAGTGAGTATAGACAAAGCAATAGGTTATACAAATGTAATAGTGTTATACTGTAAAAGAGATTAAGGAATTATTGGCTGTTATTTGTTATCATTCCAGTTGTTAAAATTTCCCAACTCGAGCACTGATTATCACAGAAACATTTAGTAAAGAGGAACTTCGCTATCACCAAAGAGCATAACTATCGATTACCCATTTCAAAAACCACTATTTAAAAATATATATACGAGTATTTTCTTACAACTCGTAAACTATTGGTTTTATAAAAATATATTTCAAGTAAAAGCTTATTTATTTTTAACATTCCTACAACTTTTAAATGAAAATTTATTTCATATCTCAACAGATTATGGAGATATCATCAAAATAATTGGAGATTTTTGCTTATGTAGAGTACCTCTTAGTGATTTTCTTGGAAAAATTAAATGAACCATTTTGTTTGTAATGTTAAATGAAATAGCTAGAGCCGATTTGAAAAAAATCTATGTTTTTTTGTCTTTATACTCATAAACTACTCATAATTTTAGGGTTAGGTGTCTAATTTAAAAAAACACCTCTGCGAAACCTTGTGAAATCCCTAGATACCAAGTTTTATCCCGAACAGTAAAAGGGTTTTGGCTCTAGTCGGAGATACAGACAGCATCGCGAAAGCCACTTTTCGTTTTCAGGGGGTCATGAAACGTGGATATCCACCAAATTCTTGAATTTTATTTGTTTGATAGTCACACTACTTCTCTCTCTCTCTTTCTCTTTCTCCCCTAGGTCTCGCGTGCAAGTAAAAAGAAATTCAAATACGAAATGTGTTTACAAGCTTAGTTTTATAATAAACTAAGTCATTTTAATTTACTATATTCCTTAAGAATTTTAAAATTTATAAAAAAGAAGATAAATAAATATTTTCAGTATCAATGATTTCTCCTATGTGTAACAATTACTTTAGTTAATGTTTAAATACGTTTCAAGCTATTGATTCTTGGTAATGGAGACTGCCTTTGAAGGATAACAATGACTTGTGGAACATGAGCTGTAAGACTTTGAAAAACATGGCGGTAAAAACACAACATATACCTTAAAAAGTGTACCGCCACGATTTGACGTCGTACGTTTAGCAGCGGTAATGACGCTAAACACGTATTTCATAGCCCCTCAAGACACTAATGTGCTAGTTTCTTTATTATGACGTTGCCGACAGGCTCTTTCCGATAAGTACTCGCGTGATACGAGATCATTTCCTTCAAACTCCCCCTCCCCCCACCCCCCTCTCCTTCCGCCAACATTCAATAAAACTTCCTTCCAAAAGCAGCGTGCTGGCGAACCACTAGCAACCATTTGCGGTAATCTGACCCTTATATTACAGGGACATGAGCATCGCAGCGCACGATAACTCAATCTTAGGTGTAGGTGGGGGAGAAGAACCTCTAACAGTGGCGGACACGGCCCTATTGTGAGGGGGGTTTATCGCTGTTCCGGCTAGTTAGCGTGCTACATTACAGACGAAGGTAATCCATCATCCTCCTGTTCAGAGATTTACGTTACCAACAATTTGTGATATCACGGATTTTTTTTTACTGGCGACATTTAATTACCACTTCCTGGAACACATAAAATATGTCCGCACACAACTTACAAACTAGCTTGATAATAGGATAACTTGTATCGGTTGGCGCACATGGGTGTACCGATGATAAAATTACTTTCCACTCTCCCCTTGCGTAAATGCAGGTATATTTATTTTTAACTGTACCTTCTTCATTCCTACTCATTTAGTATAGTTAAATGCGTCCAACCCTGGTGGGTAATAAGGAGTGGAGCAAAGCCAGCTTTAAGAGCCCATCTTACCCAACATGTACCCGAATTTTCATAGAAATTTACATTACATATCTGACAGAAAAAGTTTCTAGACCTACTTTCATGTATTAATACGTCAAGTCTTGTTAATTTCCATTGTAATTTTGATCAATATTATCATTACTTGTAAATAACCCTTATAAAATATTAAAATTGGATCAATGTTGACCTAAAAAAAAGTGTTTTTTTCTATAAGTTGTTACAAATGTACTGTACATGCATAAGCAAATAAAGTTGTCACATCGTAGCATGGCGTCTTCATTATAAAACAGTGGCATTGAGATAAATGGAATAATCTAACTATATTTTTAAAAATACAACAAATTTGAAAAAAAAAATATTGTTTTTACAGTAAAAAATCTATTTCACTGAACCCTACTTTGCTTTTGTTAAGTGAAGAATGCGATAGATCGCAATTCGATGAGATTTTCAGTTCGTTCTTATTCATGAAGTTTATTTAAAATATCCCGATTAATCAACAATGTGAGGGGATCTAAGGTTTTAAATGGTACGATTGTTTGGTAAGCCACTTAGGACCTCTCTCTCTCTCTTTCTATATATATATATATATACACATTTGTAGTGTGTGGAGATTATATTTATATAGAATCTCGACATTCTCTCTTTCTATGTGGAGATTATTTATATATATATATATATATATATATATATAGAGAGAGAGAGAGAGAGAGAGAGAGAGTCGAGTTTCAGAAGTCATCCAAATCCTCCATACGGTTTGAACTATTGTTACTCGAACTCACTCACTCCTGTGGCCGGATCATCAAAGGCAATGGTTCTCAAATTATTTTACTACATGGAACCCTATAAAATCTAAATAAAAACTTTCTTAGGAACCACAAAGTCGTCATGTCTCATTCCCTTTTCCTCTATTTTTGAGCTTTAACTAAAGAGTGGGCCTATACACTAAATATATATATAGTTGAGTAGCAAGTCTATGTTATAAGTTAAGTTTAAAACAAAATTTATTTATTTATTACATTTATATTAGATATTTTACATGAGAAAAATTATATAATATAACTTCAAAATTTGCTGTTATTACTATTATTAATCCACTTTTAATTTTTTAATTAGATTTTAATGTGCCGTGGCTACAAACATCTACGCCACCAAACCTCCGCCACCTACAAAGTACACACACTTACCCCGTTTTACCGAGAAACCAGTGCCGTGTTTTGATCCTCCACACACATCAACACACATGACTATCTGCCAAGTTAGACAAGAATGAAGTCTCAGAGTGCTACGTAATCCGGCCCACTCTCCCCGAGTGGCGAGAAACGCGCAGGCGCTAGAACTCGTGCAAGTGGCGCTCTGTGCGATCACGTGTGTAACCCTACCCCCCGAACTGATGCTCTTTCGACGTTGTGCGCAGGCGTTGAGGAGATCCCAAAGCTATGACTTGTTGAAAATGACATCATTGGACTCGAAATACCTCCCTCCCATATTTTCCCCGCTGGGCAATATTGAATATAAGCTGGTACTCAGCATGGAGATAGCACTCTTTGACGCTATTCGGATTAAGACTTACAACTTGTAAGTGTATATTATGTTGGATAGGTTTTTTTTATTATTGGTATTTTTAATAGGAATACTGAGGAACGAGTCTAACGCTTGATAAATAATGTAGGAATTCATTTGAAATGGCCTTAGCATATTTATTTATTGGTATTGCACTATAGTTATTTGTTATATAATTAGATTTGTTTAGCTTATTAGCACTTTATGACCTTTTGCCTCTTAGTGCTGGTTAGGGTTTATCATTTAGAAATAAAATAAAATATATCGATCTTTGCGCGCAATTTTGCACGATAGTTTGCATGGCTTACTATTGTAGTGTGTCTTGATGAATATATTAGTGGTTGATGTTTCTACGCTTTATTAAGGAGTAAGAAAATAAGCTAGGATGATATGCCTTGAGGTCCGTAGGTTATCCCCGCTTCTCTGGTGTTAGATGGGAAGGATGACTTTGATTGTATATATTATAACCTGGGGTATGGTTAAGTGCAGAATGTCATTAGTTAATCTGTACTAGCCAGGAAGTATGGTATGTACAGATCATTTAATAAATTACATCTCATTTCTCTATATGGGCATCTTTGAAAGTTTCAGGTATGTTGATGTGATAGTTTTATGTTTTTCTGCCTTTAATTTTTTTTGATTATGGCTCACGAACTTTAACTTTTTTCATTTAAATTGGTACTGTTAAATTATTAAGCACGTTCTTTAATCTTGGCGATTGCTTTTTGTACTCTGTAACCTCATAATAGTATTCTTTTTACTTATGCAGATTTATTTGCTTCACGATACATATTGTTGTAGTATTGATATTGAGCATTGTCCGCAACCAACATAATAAATATTGGTAACCAGTGACCATTATCACTTATAATAAAGCGGCCTTCGGCCATTTATCTCTTGCATGCCATTTGTTATGCTTTTCATCGATCAAACCCTAGCTTCCTATATTTTGAATGGTTACACGCTTTAATTTTCTGATGATTATAACTGTTAAATTTGGGAGTCTGAGTTGTTCTGATTTGGGTCATGGCCAAATAAAGATCCTTAGTGAGCTTCTTGTCTGTTCTTTGTATTACAACCACCTTCTCTATATAGAGAGAAGGGTTGAGCTGCGCTTCCCAGCGTAGCACGGTTGATTAATAATGTTAAAAAGTAATTTAATTTTCATCATTAAACTGAATATGCTGTTAATGAGATGGCTATTTTTGAATTCCATACATGAGTTCTTCGACGTCAGCTCTGATGTTGGATAAGTAGATTTGCATATCTGTTTTAAGATTGAGTCTACTTCCTTGCTTGGTCTTAGTGTGACTGTACTTTGATAGTGCTACCTCAACAAGATATGTTGTTCGAAAAGATTTTTTTTTTTACAGTACGCTTTGAAATTTCTTGATATTCAGCTCTTAGCTTGGTACAAAATTCAAATAAAATCGTCGAATTAAAAGTGTATTTTAGATTATTGTCAGCTGCTATGTTGATAATTTGTTTTATTTCTCTAACTGGCAGATCCAAATCCTGTATTGCGGCTGTGAATGGATTTCGAAGCTAGTTAATATCGTCATTTGGAAATGAAAAATATTCTTGGATTGACGTTTGTAGTTTATGTTAATGTTCTATTATTTCTAATGCAATGTCCAACAAGAGAGTAGTTTCTAATTCACACAAAAAGTCATAATGTGTAAGTAAGCACTATAACACATGACTCTTTAAGTGATAGGTTAAATTCATTTAGAGTTAACAATCAGCCAGATAAGACAAACGCTGTAACCACTCGGGATCACACAGTTTTGATGACAGAGCAAATTAAAATTCAGATAGAAACAACATAGCTTCACTCCGGAGGGTGGAAAGTCAAGCCAAAGCCTTACCTAGAGACAACCATCTTACTTTTGTGTGACGTAACAAAGTATTATACTGGCTTCTCATTTATTCGCAGAAACCAGTGAAAAATAAAAAATTCAAGGGCCTGGATTTTATAACATTCATTATATTAACTGCTTCATTAAACACAGTTAAAGGTTCGTTTGCATGTTTTTCAATGCTAATGCATGTCTGTGGATGATACAGTGGCTACTTTCAATTTTGGGCACGATACTTTTAACAAGAGCATTAAATCCACAATATTTCCCATTCATAGACATTGCACCACCGTTGCAGATATCATTGCATTCGTCTCATGAGAATCCGTTTTATTTGAGATAGGAATCGACCAAATTAGTTATATCTTCCCCAGTTGTCCGAGTCTTGAGAGGCTTGCTAAATCGCATTCAGTTTTCAATTAAATGACCATTTATCTACCGGAAGACAACAAAAAGTACGGCAAGCCCAGCAACGTCTGTTGTTTCATCATGTTGCAATGCGTAACAACCACTATTTGTATACAGCTAGTAGCTTGTCCAATATGCTTGCGCACGTCATTAATCCACCCACAAACTGTGCCGTTTGAAAGTGTAACTGGCTGTTGATTTTTGTTATACCGATCATAGTTCTAACAACATCCATTATGCAAAGCTTTATTAGAGTCTTGGCAATTGTATGCGCCTTTCCTGTCTTAGAACGGAAACTATCTTGAAGTGATGCTTCAAAAGCTTTTTCATTGTTGCAAGCACCGGCTTGATAAGATAAATTTGTCTTGCTTCTGTTTAATTCGTCTAATTTACTTTGGAAATATTCGATGGGTTTGTCTTTATATTCTCTTTAATTTGTGTGCAGGTGTCTTAGCAGTTTAGTTGGAGATAATGAGTTGTTATTAAATGTTTTAAAGCAAATTACAAATTTAACATTTGGAAGACAAGTATCTCCTACACAAGTGAAACCGCGTGACAACTATTTCGCAAAATATTTCCAGATTTAATTTTTCTTTTTCTCATTTGTAATCTCAACAGATGCTTCAGGATTGTTAGTGTTACCTGGGACTTCTTCGGCTTGTTCACTAAAGCTGGCGGAATCTTTCCTTAGTTTCCTCTTCAAGTTACCACTTTTTAGCCACTTATTCAGGCAAAATGTCACACAATGTAACACGTCCTAACATTGAATGCTAACTGTGTATACACTGTGACACGACTGATACGACTGACTGAAGAACGATAGAGAAAGACCGTGAAAAGGCTAAGAGGCGCATGCGCACTACTAGCTGCACTATCGTGGCTGACCGGATGTTTCACCGCTAGCAGTCGCTAGTTATCGAGTTGTGCGCGGTGTGTTTTCGATTTCGTGATGTGTGAGGTACCATACAAATTTAATTTATTATGTTTATGAATTCTTAACATACAAATTTAGAAGCATTAACACTTTTTTTTTACCTCTATTACACATAATCATCTCACGGAACCCCTGAAATTCCTTGTGAAACCCTGGGATTCTGCAGAACCTAGTTTGAAAACCATTGGTCTTAGCTAAGGGTAATTAACCTTTTTGGTATAGTAAGTCATTTTTTTAAATTGTTGGGCCGATTTGAAATGTTTTTGTTTACTTGAGATATGTAACGTGAAATTTCTAAACCAACTGATTATATCAACACACGACTTATAAATTAGTTTAAATCTAGAACAGACACAACGTCCAACCCCCGGCCGTTAATTCATCACTGTGAAAGAAAAAAAATCCACATTTCACCCATAATATATTTTTTAGCCAAGCCATAAATCGAACCGGGACCCTTAGCTCAGTAGGCAGACAGGCTACCGAATGAGCTAAGGTGTCGTACAATTTAAAGATAAATCGGGCCAAATTTCTCAACCTTATATTTTTCATCTAGTAATTAGTTTTTAGTCTATTTTTAATAAAACAATGCTATTATTTATTTGTTAAATCTTTTGTGGGACAGATAAAATCAGTCAGTGGGGCCGGATTCAGTCCACGGGCTGTAGATTGCCGACCGCTGGTCTAAGGGGTCCCTCTCCCAATCGGTTGGACTGCTGATGACGAGGAGATCAGGTTCGAGTCACGGTTGGGTGGGGAGAGGGTGTTTTTTCCTAAACAATTTTCCATCCATTATCCATTAAAATGCGGGCACACTTCCTCTACATTCAACCTTACTCATCCCTAACACGTTATAGTAACTGGCACATATGTGTATAACCCGAAAAGGTAGCAGGACGCGGTTCCAAGGACAGGATGTTACGCCCATCCTAGTTTTAATTATATTATAACTTTATAGGGCTCATGAAGTTACGACAGGCCTAGCCAACCGGTAGTGGAAAATATATGGCTTGAATTAGAAAATGACCCAGACCATAGGCTGGAAACAGTGATGGATGTAAAGTTATATATATACTTATAAATGAGACTTATAAATATTTGCCTTAGTTTCCCGTAATGAAATGAAAAGAACGATTTATAGCTTTCTCCCAACATGCTCGAAGTTTAGTGTCACAGCTGGTTCTAAAGCAAGCTAGGCCACACAGATTTATTGGGGGTGGTTTGTATTGTACCTTCGAATAGCTCCTTTTTAAAAAAAATCTAAGTATCTATTTAGAACAATTTTTGTATAATGTGCTTCTTATAAACTATCTTTGACTAGGCTATGAGACGCATTACACGACCAAACTAAACGGCATTGGACAATCTTTATTCTGTTGCACCGTGTCTTACCACTCGTCCCACATAACATGCATTTTAATTACACTTGTGTTGGTGGTGTAATGAAATAGATTTTTTATTTCATAACAATTCTAATAAAAAGTTCTCACCCTTAATATATATTTCTAATTATTGAATAAATTACCCACTTTAGTGGCCACGTGATCTAACGCGCTAATCTCGTGTTGGACTCGACTACCGAAGACAGGGAGATTGGGGCTCAATCCCAGTTGGGTGCATTGAGAGTAGTTTTTCCTAAATAGCTTTCCACTCTCCCTCCCCGAAAATGCCTGTTAGTTTCCTTTAAATTAAGCCTTCCTAATCCCTAGTCCATTAGAGTAATTAGTACATAAGTTTATAGCCCGGACGGGTAGTAAGATGTGGTGCTAAAAAAAATAAGAAGAAAAATTTCAGAATATTAAACTAATTGGATCCACGTGTGTTAGTAAATCTTCTCACACACCTGGCTGAGAATTTATTTATTCTTTTGTTGCTTACGACGATGCTCTTTTGTTCACAGTCCCCCACCCCTATTGCAAATACTTGTGTAACGTAACTTCGATAACACTTTCTATCTTTCTCCCTCCCTTCTGGAACCTAACAGAAACATGGTGCAACTGAAAGAAAGAATATTCCAGAATGATTTCTTTCGAACTATATACCCGAAAAGAAGGCTAATTTATTCACTCGGTTTACAAACTTACTGTAAGAATGGTCCGCGAAATATTGATCTCTCTAAATTTCACTCGATCTTAAACCTCGCAATAAAACGGTCCACGGCGCGCTAATCTCTAAAGTGTAAGCTGTTGTATTTACAAACATAATTATTAAGGGTCAATTGATTTTATAATAATTAAATAAAACTAAGTTTTTTTCAAAATAAATGATCACATATAAGTAATATTAAAACCTGACCCTTGTCACCATCACGCCGGACTCCAAAAAAGATTCTTACAAGTGATTCCACAACGAACGGCTCAACAACAACTCTCCAAAGAAGACATCTGTTAACAACTTGTCTTAGACAACGTGGGACTCACAACGCAGGACGCCAAAAGACAACTCTCTCTAAAGAAGGGACAAGAGAAACCATTTTTCTAAAAAAAATTTAGTACACCCATCTGGAATTCAAGTCCCCATAGCCCTCCTCCCCCCGCCCCCTCTAATAGCTATCAACAAACTTGATTATAACAGTTTGACTTTTAGTCCGCGTGACCACCAATGAAGGTTAATTTTAATATTATGTTAACTGATATTAAACTATGGACCTTAATTTTAGTATATTAACTTGTACTGAGCTATGTACCTTAAGGAGACCACCTGGTAAGTGAAAAACGGCAGCGCAGTCTTTCAGCTCTAACGCAATATTTAATTATACGATGCGATATTTTAAAATATGGTTCACCTCAAAATAAAGTCAGAAGATTCCAACAGGATGTTTTTCCTTGACAATCCTATAGTTTGAGTTATGTTAATAGAAATAAGTGTGTGAAAATGTATCATTAGCTCATTTTCAACTACTTTTTATGCCTATTTGCTGAGATAAGATGAAAACGAGCTATAGATGTAGATTTTCTCCAACCACTAGTCATTTTTGTATGAACTACAACGGAAAACTCTGAGATATTCGAAATTTAGTATCGAACTTTCCTTTTTACCTTGAGATAAGACGCTACCTAGTTTTTTCATTTCCTATTGATATGACAAGTGGGGGGGATGGTTGTAGGTGAAGGGTGAAAGGGAGTATAAGCTTAGACGGGATTCAGAAGAAGTTCCATAAAACGACACAGACTATTGTATTTTAAACCGTGTGGCCTGACAACAATAGAAATGTTCCCGCCGACCAAAGAGACCACCTTGTGGGGGACTCAAGAAAAGGTCGTTGTTTTTGAAGTTTTTCTATCGAAACATTTTAAGTTAAAAACAAATAAAATATGGCTTCAACATAAACGTAGAGTTTAATTTTCTTCACATGATGATATCAACAGTTTTTGAATATCTGTCAAGGGTGTCTTGAAATGTAATGACTTTTTTCCTTCATTTCAAAAGTTTGTCATCTAATACCGCCACACTCATCACAGATATTCAACGACTGTTGATATAGCCGTATGAAGAAAATTAATCTCTATATTTGTATTTATTTTGAACTAAAAAATATTTTTCTATAATAACTGCAAAAATACCGGTCTTAGCACGCGTTCCTTATACGTCCACGTTAAATTTCACAGCCGACTGCTCTGTTATTGATCTGAGGCACAGGCTTGAGCTAGCGAATTTGATTACGAGCAAGAGGCCGAACTTCAATCTTCGACAGGGTTAATTTAAAAAAAAATAATATCTTCACAAAGTAATATTCGATTCCTTACCCAGGGAATGGCGTGCGAGTTTTCCTTTAGATCTACCTTTCTACCATTCTCATCCTACTCGCCTGTACTACATAATTTAAGTAGCTATCGGTGATCACAGTTGTAGTTAAGTGTATAAATTCACTCTTTTTTTTAATCACCGTGTCTTACTATCTGTTAGGTTGTACGCATATAGGCCTACACTAATTACTATAATGGGGTAGGGATGAGGAAGTAAACATATTAGAGGTAATCTGCCCGCATTTGCGTGGAAGGAGATCGGGAAACCATAAAGGGAAAAACCACCCACTAATTTTGATCTCCCCGGCATTGGCAGCTTAGTCTACTTTATACTACTGCGAGAGTAGTGCGTTAGACCACGCGGCCACCAAAGCGGTTATCATCGTTAATGATGGAATGAATTGATCATCAACAAATTGATGTTGCCATTGTCTGGGTGATTTTTGTCCATGGATAGTGTAGGACTCGTGTCGAGTCATGGATCCTATATGTAGGCTATGTGTGCACCTTTTACCTTTTGAACCAATGAACCAATTTTGACCAAACTTGGTAAACATAGGCTTCCAATTCCTAGATTTAAATAGGTCCTTCTGGCTACTATTCGGGGACTAGTAGTTTGTATAGACTGGAGATTGATACTGTATTCTAACGACCATTTTGTTATTTCAATCACTAATTCGTGTAAATTAGAAACCAATTAATCATATTTTTTATTTTTCTTATTATTTAATACTTGCTTATTTTGTCACCACGTCTAATTACAATTTCAGGATATAATTATGTGTACTAGCTACGTTAATGTGCTAGGGATGAGCAGGGTTGAATTTTGAGGATGTTTACCCGCATTTGCCTTGAGTGAGAGTGAAAAACAAGTTAATATAAGCTACCCTCAGTAAACCCGACCAGGGTATGAACCCAGATCTCCCCATCATTGACAATCCAGTATGTTCATGCGAGAATGACGCCTCAGACAAGTTAGTGTGGTCCAACCGGCGGCCGATGGTCCTCACAGTATCCTGGAGGTTAGTGGTAACACTAACTATATCTTCAGCCCGCGGTGCAAACTGGTGATCAGATTTGGTCCATAGGATGAACAATGTTGTAACACCCTGTCACCCATTCTATCGCAGAAGCGGCTATTCCTACCATTCTTTCATCTTCAGTTTTGAAAATACAATTGATAATTATTTGTGTATAGTAAATTAACAATTAATTTTATCAATGAAACCCGGTGTAATGTCCCAACCTATAAACCCCTACGTTGTTTCTAAAAGGAAGGATGAGACTGCAGAGTTTATATTTTATTTTATATTTAAATTCCCGAATTCTCTTTATTTTAAAGTATTATTTTTAATTATTAATTAGCATTTTAGAGTATTTAAGCCCTTCAAGCAGTTTGGACATGAGTATATTTATGTTATTTTAAATGTGCTTACTGGGTGCGTTGGACGACTAAACCAAAACGAAAAGAGCTGATCTTCCACTTGGTTTTCGTTCTAAGAGAAGTACACCTTTTCCAGCCAATCAGAAAGCCAACATTCAAACTACTCTCATGTGATAGGTCGATATTGTCAGTCAACTCTGGTGCAATTGTCGATGTCATCATAATTTGAAAGATACACGATGGAGAAACGAACTCTCACTGGGGTGGTGACATGATATATGTAATTATGATTTAGTGTACCGTGACTAGCTAGAGACGGGTCGTCTGTAAGAACTGAAGTTAATTGTTTAGTAGTAACGTATTACAAGAATACTTTCTAACAATAAATTAACATAAAGTGTTCAAAGTATATTTGTCATATAAGTGGGAATTTCCTTACATGGCAATCGCCTGATAAGAGAATCTGAGCCAGCCAGGGACAGATGTTAAGATTATAAGTCATCTTTACGTAAAGTTCTATAATTGGCCACCCAATGAAAGGGCCACTAGGATTCTTCGATTGGTAACCAACGCGGGCTTTTTAGATCTCTACAAATTGGCTACCAAACGAGTGACCTCACTCGTGTTTTATAATTGGTGAGCCATCGTGGGGTTCTTTAGAATTCTAGAATTGGCACCCAACGCGGTTTCTTTTAGATTTATAGACCGGGCAGGGATTTGAACCCTGTTCTTTCGAATTTAATCTGTTGTAGCAAGAGGTGATAGGCCTACTACTTATCTCAGATGCATGAGAACGCTTGGAGGTTGACATATATTTTAAAGTACTTGTAAGATTGCACAATAACCTGAATAGCTTATTTGTTAGAACTGGGTGATTGGGCCATAATACCTGTCATGATGTCATTTTTTTTTTCTAAATTTATACATTCATTCAATCAGATTTTTTATTTTTACTCACCTAGGTGGCCACGTGGTCTAACGCGCTACTCTTGTAGTAGACTGGGTTGCTGATGATGGGGAGATCGAGGTTTGAATCTTGGTCGGCTGTGCTGATGGTGGATATTCCAAATTGGTTTTAAACTCTCTCCTCATGCAGATACGGGTACACTTCCTCTGAATCTAACTTCCCTTAAAACAATAATTAATATAATTAGTACGTGATCGTATAACCCGAATGGATATTAATTCACAGCGAAAAAAAGGTTTTTTTTTATTGTACGGCTTATTTGACCGTTATAAATGCTGTATCTATTTAGGTGACCTGTATGTAGACTTTTAACCCCTCCGCGGCGTCACAGAACGTCGCCCAGGGTACACAATAGGAGGTTGTCTACGTGTCGTAGCCACGATAAGATGACGCGATGACAGTGATTATAAAGGTGAAGCCCCCAGAAGTGATCTTAAACCTAGCATAAACCTTATTAACCAACCCGCCTCGGTGGCGTAGTTGGCTAACGCGCTTGTCGTGTTGAGCTCGACTACTGAGGACGGGGAGATCGAGGTTCGAATCTCGTTCGGGTGAACTGAGGGTGGTTTTTCCTAAATGGTTTTCCACTCTACCTCCACGCAAATGCGGGTTCACTTCCTCTAATTCAACCTTTCCAATTCCTATTCCATTAGCGTAATTAGTACTTAAAGCGTATAACCCGAACGGGTAGTAAGACGCGGTGCTTATTATTATTATTATTATTTACTTATTAACCAGATCATGGGGACCATAGGAATAGCTTCCCATTCTAGAAAAATACCTATGGTACTGATAGGAATGCAACCCAGCACCACTAGATCAGTAACCAGGGGTGCTGCCCAAGAGACCAAGAGGTCAATTATTATAATGTTATCCAAGTGATTGTATCAACATAACTTGTTGTGTTGTGTGTTACTCATTCTTGATAAGTTTTACAAATATATTTTATATATAGCCTTGCTATTTAGTGAAATATTAGAAACTGTAATTTACCTCATCTTTCTTTTGTCAAATATTTAATGTAGATAATTATATTATATGATTCTATTGTGAAGAACAAGGGATCCTTTACAATAATTGTGTTTCTTGGAATCTAAAAGTAGTTAAATACCAATTAAAATTGAGCTAAAGCAAATAAGCGAGTATCTACTCCATCCTCTTGCCCCATTTACCTTGAAATCCCGCCCTTGACTATGGGCGGGTGTATTTGACAAAGAGGCCCAAACCCCAAGTACACAAACAATAGCTCTCCATTCCATTGTGTCCTCTCTAACTTCCCATCATGTATTAGATAAGTGACTTTGACTTGTTATTTTAGTTTGATGCTATAACTCAAATCCTCCTTACCTATGAAAACTACACCTACAAGCACTTGACAGGCAGCGTTGCCAACCCATATCACCAAGATCCCATGAAATGTGATAAAAAAATAATATTATTTTCCGCTAAGTTCGTGCAGAAGACAGTTCCTCCTAAGGATGTGTGCGATCCAGTTTGCTTTTCAGTGAAGAATCACATCCAAACTGGATCATTTTCACCCACTCTTCTTAAGACATCATTTGTCTCCCCATCTGTCCATCTGATATTCTCAAGCTTCCCCAGCACCACATTCAAAATATCTCCACTTATTTGATTTCCATCTTCTTAAGAGTCTGAGTTTCGGCTCTATACAGTACTATGCTCTAAATGTAGCATTTCCTTTAGATTACATTAATATAAAAGTAGCATTGAAAAAAATACCCAAAAAATGTATTTGCCACCAAAGGATAAAGGCTACAGTTTTTTGTTAAGGGAAATCCTCGTCAGAGGCTATTTTATTATTTTAGCCGTCAGAAACACAGTGGAAAACACTATACCTAGAGGAAGACTAAGTTGGCAACACTGCTGGCAGACTCTGTATCTCTATCTTTATTAAAAATATTGACTTTTAAAGTAATGAACATTAATTTGTTATCTCTAAAAGCAATTATTGTCTTTTGATGTCCTTGACTACCGCGGACAGTGAGGACAGACGAATACGAATGATTAAACATGACCTCTGACCCTAGGAACAAAGCTCCGAGGGCAGAAAAATACACTCATTATGAGTGTTACAGAAACTGGCCACCGTGACGCAAAGTGGGAAATTCTCAAGTCGTTTGTTAGGGGAGGGGGG
>CABEEJ010000611.1:57552-67840 GCA_901482245.1 Timema douglasi
GGGGTTAAAATTGTGTTCCACTTTCCCTCCACGCAAATGCGGATTCACTTCATTTAAATTCAACCTTCCCCATTCCTAGTACATTAGCGTAGTTAGAACTTAGGCGTATAACCCAAAAGGTTAGTAAGACGCGGTGCTAAATAATAAATAAATAAAACTAATTAATTATTGTTTTATTGAGATACCTACCAGGTCTGGGTGCTTAGCGACCAGCTACAAACAGTAAGATCAATGTCATTCACATAATTTAATGTCGGTATTGTTCTGTCACACCTACATGCCTTTCTAAATAATAAAAGCCACGTGGTGTTTGTCTGTCCAGAATAATTTTGTCAAAATACTGATTAAAGGTACAAAGCGTAAAATTTGCACACTGTTTGCATAAAGCTACATCCAAAATTCTTAAAACTTATATATTTTCAGGAAGTTGGCTCCAGGGGAGGGTCAGTACACCGAGATAATGGAGCTGGAGCTATAGGTTTATATTGGACTATGGAGCATTCCATATTTATGAAAAAAATACAAAACTTGAATAAAATAGATCCAGATAACCTGGCGATGTCTTATTTTGAAAAATATAAAAACATATGTTAATTAATTACAAGGAACATATTTAGCGCCAAATTCAAAACGGCGCTAGTTGTTGATAGGCTTGACGTCTAATTTATATTATGTATTAAAGTATTAGTATGATTAACAAAGGGTATCGGAACTCGGTGGTTTAGGGGTAAAGTACTCCCCTCAAGACCCGATATTCGTGGGCTCAAACCCAGCCGGGGGTCAACGGATTTTTCTTGAGCAATAAAGATCCGTAGCACAACTTCCTTCGAAGGGTAAAGTAAAGCCGTCGGTCTCATGTCGATTATGGCGTGTAAAATAACCCTGAAAGGTATGATGGAAATACCTCTCCCGGAAAAATTGATAGGCTTAGAGACATTCTCGTGTCCAAATCTAATCAGTCAGTTCAGAAATCTAACGTTAAATAACTCAAATAAATATAAATAAAACAAAGCATGGAATTTACTATAAGATGCTACTAAAAGTTAATGAGTTGTGAAAAGTAGGCTCATTCGCAGGGCTGTACTACGGTTACTAAACTGCTATCTTTTTCACTTCTCTCTCTCTCTCTCTATCTATCTATCCATTTGACCAATCAAACCCAAAATATTATTATTATTATTAGCACAACGTCTTACTACCCGTTCGGGTTATACGCTTTAAGTACTAATTACTCTAATGGATTAGGAATTGGGAAGATTGAATTAGAAGAAGTGAAACCGCATTTGCGTGGAGGGAGAGTGGAAAACCATTTAGGAAAAACCCCCCACAGTTCACCCGACCGAGATTCGAACCTCGATCTCCCCGTCCTCAGCGGTCGAGCTCAGCACGACAAGCGCGTTAGCCAACTACGCCACCGAGGCAGGTCTTACGCTAATGTGCAATAGTAGGGTAATTGTGAGATGAAATGGAGGACCTACAGTTTAACGTGAAATCCGAACCACGGTGGAGGCCTGGCATTCCTCACATTCACAAGATGTACTTATCAGAGTTGGAGGAAGGGTTTGGTAATCAGGTAAATCTGTGCCGGGACCGAGGATTGAACCCCGGCCGCTAGCATAGAAGTCTGACACCTTACCCCTAGACCACCAAGTCACCCAAACCCGAAATAGCGAAATGAAAGAAATTGTTTTGATTGGTTTTAAGGTCAAACTCGATACTATATTTGGAGGAAACCATTTATTTCCAGAGTCCCGCCAGGTCTTTCTTGTCTTGGTAACAACCCACGAGTTGCTATTCTAAAAGGGAACAAGTGTCCATCGACTCGCCGTTTAAGGAATGTTATTATGTTTTATTTCCGATGACTAGAATAACATGTTATTGTTCTCACGGTAACTGTCAAGACGAACAAAACGACTCGGTGAATCAAGTAGAACTCATGAGTAGGACGAGAGCATTTATCGCGTGTCCTGTCTCGCGGGTGGTTGGTAAAAACCACACGTCACTCGGTCCAGTCTGGGCGGGCTCAATGGAGGCCTATTAGCTGGCCCACCACGCTAACACTTCAACTTGAGAACAATCCACACCAAGTTTGAGAAGGAGGAGGGGTGAGGAGGGGGAAAAATTAAGAGGAATGAAAAGGAACCATCCGGTTTTCTTTTGAGAAGCATGCCATCCATTCTGAGCCTCATTCTCATCGCATTCTAGCCGGTACAGTAGGAAGTTCATCAAGAACATTCTGCTCTGGCATCCGCTGACGTCACTGATCATCCTCATTCTGCAAATCTTCCTTCTTTATAGAGTTGTGCGCAAAGACATTCCTTGGGAGGGAGAATAAACACAAATCAATACTTCCTTCCGTCCTCAATTCCACTAGAACGTGTTTTATCGTCTATAAAACTTGAAATATTTATTATTGATATGGTACTGTCAAATGGTCTACTCTGACGGTTCACTCTCCCAATAGACTCGACTGCTGCTGATTGGGAGGTCAGCGCTCGAAACCCTGTTAGGTGCACTGACAAGTTTTTTTTTCCTTAACGGTTTTCCCCTCTCCCCCCACAGCCACGTCAACAATTACTTTTTTTAGAACCACGTCTTACTACCCGTTTTGGTTATACGCTTGTGTATTAATTACTTTTAGAGATTAGGAAGGTTACATTTAGAGGAAGTGTACCCGAATTTTCGTAGAGAGAGAGAGTGGAAACCGTTTTGGATAGAGCACTCTCAATACACTCGACTGAGATTCGAACCTCTATCTCCCCATCTTTGAGTGTCTAGACTAATGCGAGAGTAGCACGTTAGACCACGAAACATTGCTCATTCCTCATTCACCAGCACATTAGCGGTAATTAGAACATCTGCGTGTAACCCAAACTGATAGTAAGACGCGGCGACCAAAGGTAAATTCTAAAAACACAACTGTTCAGTAGGGTCTCGATGGTTTGAGTTAAGTGGAAACAGGCCACCCCTCCCCCAGTTATTGAAAACACGAACTACATGGAATTACCGGGGAAAAAAATAATACGTCAATTAACTAATTCTTGAATTTACATTTGATTGGACTACCCCTATCGGGGAAATTGTTTTGAGAGTATTGTTAAGTTTTCACGTCATTTTCTTTTAAGTCATCAGTCATCACTGTCACTAGGATCGATGACAAGTGTATGAATTTGTGCCGGGCGCATCCACACCTCGAATTAGTCGGAACCCAAACTATTGAATCTCGACGGTCTAGTATAACATCTATTGACCGAGTTTATTTATTTATTTAAACATTACTTTCGCTCTTCCTCTTTAATTATATTCAAACACAAAATAAAAGTTATTAGGGCGTTAGTGTTTTTATGATTGTTTTATTAAACAAGGTGAAACCGAAACAATTAGAAGATTAGTAACTTGAAAATTAACACTTTAATTGAAAAGTAAACATCCACTAGCTAAATAAAAGCAAACTACATATTACAATATTCCACTCTTTGAAGATAATTTCACTCATTTGAACTCCACCGGACTTCAGACAAACGTCAGCACGTTGTCCATCACTTTCCTCAGCGTAGATCGTCTAATTGTTTCTAACCCAGCCTGTACATACGCTCTCATGCTAGTCCGGATCATCGCTGACTTATAAATGTATTATATCTAATACACACACACACGGAGCTTATAACCCTAAACACACATTATTATTATTATTATTATTATTATTATTATTATTATTAGAACCACGTCTTACTACCTGTTATATTTATACGCACTTAGCTAATGTGTAATGGTAGGGTGCTTGTAAGATGAAATGGAGGACCTACAGTTTAACGTGGAATCCGAACCACGGTGGAGGCCTGGCATTCCTCACATTCACAAGTTGTGATTAATACACGTCTTGTCAGAGATATATAATATAATATAATTTAATATAATACTTACTTACTCAGGTTAGATAAACATACACAGTAACACTTCATTAATAAATGTAAGAGATTGTTTCGCTTGTAAACAAAAGAACACATTATGTTGTATGTATGTATGTACGGTATATTAATATATATATAAGTGTCAGGGGCGTAGGGAGAATCTAATTTGGGGGGTGTCTCAAGATCGTAAGTTTATGACATGATGCTCAGATAAGCTACTAAACCCTAATAAATAATAACATTATTATTTTATACAAGTGGTGGAAATTATTTGTTTACGTGGGTGGTAAGTACGCAGCAAAACAGATTTTTAGGGACTTTCTACCCTCATTTTACCCTGTGAATGTTAGAAAATTGGATGCTCCTAGAAGCTTTTCAGAGTGGTTTTTCTCTAGCAAATTTTTTAAAAATGAATATCTCTATACATTTTTTGAAGTTTGGTACAAGGCCATATTTAAACTTCATTATTAAAAAGTTAGACATTTTTTGAGGGTGAGAGGGGTTTGAACACCATAACCTCCCTCCCTACCCCCATGGTAGGTGTGTATGTGTTTTGTGTACCAAATACAGGAGCACCATCATTTCGGTATTAGTCATTCATTTTATTTGCTTCATTATTTTTTATTTTTTGTCAAAGCGCTTATGGACCATACCAGCCCATTCTGCGGGCCGGATTCGGCTCGTGGTCTATAGTTTGAGCAACCCTGGTATAAGGCGTCAGTCTCGCAATAGATTAGGGTTCAAATCCTGGTAGGATGTATTAAGGGTGTTTTCCCTAAATGGGTTTTCATTTGCCCTTAATGTAGATGTGAATACACTTCCTCTATATTCAAACTTATCCCTAAAACTTTAATTTAATTAATAAATATTATGCTTAAAACCCAAACGGTTATTAAATGCTGATCTTAAGAAAAAAAATCAAGGAGTAGAGAGGATAAGAATAATTTAGAGGAAGTGCACCCACACTAACGAAGAAAAGGAATAGAAAAACCAGAAGAATAAATAAAAAAATAAAAACCTACATCTAATAATCTCAGCCGAGATTTGAACCTCAGGCTCCACGTCCCCAATAAGCCAGAATATTTCTAGACTGACGCCTCATACTGTGTAACCGGACACGCTATAAGATATTCCAAGGAGTTTACATTCCATCCTCCGCTGTTAAAGTAAAATAAGAGATGATAAAATTGTATCCAATTAGATATAAGAAAGTAAACGTTCCGACACAGAGGAATATCAAACCTTTTGAAGTTTCCATTTCAATTAATATGACTTTCACGAGTATTTTCATTTTCCTCTTCGGTTATATTTTCTTTTTGTCTTTCTCTCTGATGTATACTTCTAAATGAGTTTTCATTTTTCACCTTTCTAAATTCATTCGCTCAATTTTTTTTTTTACTCTTTATTTTTTTAACATAATTCCGTATCTAGTCTTCTCAAACATGTCTAACCAATAGGGTGCCACACGACATAGAAAACGAGGCTGAAATTTCAATATGACATTCAAACATATTAAAAATTCATCTGAAATAATATTAATTACTAAACAGGTTTCGACCAGACTAAATAAACACATAGTTCTCTTACTAGTCCCATTAACGCGGGTACAGTGAGAATCTCGATAGTTCTAGCTGAACAAAATTAGGTCTACATCGAACTTACAAAAACTCGGACCCCACGGAATGTGTGAGATAAGTGAAAATAATAACCTGTTTTAAAGGTGTTCTTGAATTTACTTTTCATCGGAAGCTTCACATTTAGAAATTTGTCTTTCAAGGAATGTCAAGTTTTTCAGGTCAATTTCTTCCAAGTCATCATTTAATATTCAGATCAGTACTACTGTACTGAATATACTCTTACCTCGAACTATACGGAGGCTCGAACTATTGAGACTAACATTCGGGAGTCTACTATATATATATATATATATATATATATTAATATACACACATATTAATTGTCTCCACTACATATTTGTTCATATTAATAATAATTGAAGTGTTGACCTTGGTGTTCTTGGGGTACGGTGCTCGCTTCAGGATCCGATGTTCGTGGGTTCAAACCCAGCCGGGATCAACGGATATTTCTTTATCAATAAAAATCTGTAGCACAACTTCCTTCGGAGGGAAAGTAAAGCCGTCGGTCCCATATCGATTGTGGCTTGTAAAAGAACCTTGGAAGGTATGTAAAATACCTTTCCTGGCAAAATTTATAGGCCCTTTCACTCTTACTCAAAGAAATTCTCGTGTGCGTATATAACCAGTGTTTTCAGAAGGTGCACATTAAATACCTCAACTAATAAACATAATTATATTGAAAAAGCATACCAAATAATTTACCTCCAACCTATTCGAGGTTGAATGCCTCAAGTCTATATACTTTAGTAAAATAAATTTTAAAATTCCAACAGCAGCTAAAATTAGCTTGAAGTTGATATTTTTAATCGGAACAAATTAATATGCATCTATTTTGGTCGTGTCTGGGCTACAGATAATACTGTAATACATAATTTCCAAACTTTATGTAGGGTTAAAGGCATATAATTAATTGGAAAGTCAACTTTCCTGTAGTACAATGCAAAAGTCTTAAAGGTAGGCTACAAACTACTAGGGAACAAAAACACATACTTCTAGAACATCAAATTTTAAAATGTATTAAAAACATCAATAAACAATAGTTGAGCTCATCGCAAGTCACGTAAGTAAAATATTTAAAATGTGCTTTGCAAACACAGGCCTACATAAGCAAACCCCGTATAGACCAACTTAAACAAATCCAGAACACTTTACTCTGATGCCAGGAATATTATAAGCCTACGTAAAGTAGCTTTTGGACAAACCCACAAACAAAAGCAGCCCCTTATAGCCACCAATCAGCACCGAACTTGGGTCCCCTATACCATCAAACCATACCTTTAGCCACTCGGACGATGAGGCATAATGTAATAAGAGTTCATCATAATAACAAATTATATAAAGAATCGAATTAAAATAATGATAATAATAGCAGTCTATATGGTAGCTATAGTATATCAATTTTTAAACATAAGCACAACATAGCTTTTATATATATATATATATCTTTTATTTCAGTTCTTTCTTTGTAATGTACACTTTTACTATTTCCAAGCAGAGCTACAGTTGGTTCGCGGTAGTTTTGGCCTGTTACAACGGTCAAAAAGCTACAGTCCATCTAGCGTAGTAATGAGTGACAGCTAGGAAAAGCTACCAGCTCTACTTCATGTATTCAATCGCCTAAACATAACATGATCTGCAAAACCATATGTTGAGCTTCTGTCACTTTTTGCTGTCAAAACATTCAAAACAGATAATTGGGTTTTAATTATTCTTTTAACTGTTTTTATATTATATAGCACAAACTTATGATGATAACTGTTTGGATATTTCTTTTTTAGTGGAATCAGCGTCTGATGTTCACTTAAAAAGCTTTACAAACTAGAGCTTCTAAAAGGCAGCCTTCTATTTATAATTGTCTAGAGGCGAGCCGTACAATAACTTCATACAAACAGTATTCTGCTATGTTCATACGCAAGTGTTTACAAAATAAAAACTTCTCATTTTGAAACTAATACGTTATATAAAAAATAATTTATTCTATAATTTTTAATGGCCAGTTATAAAAGATACAAGTGTAGATATAATATTTTAAATTTATTATTTCATACACTATAATATCTCTTGTTGCCACAACCGCGAAACAAAAAGTGGGAAAACATAATAGTCTTACCAATATGTTTTGCCCCTTAAATCAGTTACACCAAAAGCAAATTATGGGGTAGACCTAATAATTAGGGAGGTATTATTAGAAATATTTGATAACACTTTAGATTGATACTAAGAAAATAATAACTGTTTCCAAATTAGTAACTTCCAATTTTCAACCAATTTTTGGGATTTAAATCTTCTGTTAGCTGTTATTTACCCCCACCCCTATGCCTACTGGAAAGCTGAAGCATCCAGAAACTCCGCGTTATTTAAGATGTGGGTTTTATTGTAAAATATACATCCATGACTGTTTCCAGCATGTCGCCTGGGTCAGTTTTTTATTCAAATCACATATTTTCATATGCCCTATACTTTAACTTCAGACTAGAACAGGCACACTACCCAACTCTATGGCTGTTAATTCATCACCGTGAAAGGGTAAACCCACATTTCACCGATAATAAACTTTTCGGCATTCCAGGAATCGAACCCGGGACCCATAAACTCATAGCCAGCTGCACTGGCTACTACACCATAGGGACGGTTACATATGAAGTAAATTTACGTTAATAGTCAAAATGATAAAACATAACGCGGTTCGGTGACCTCGTGGCCTAGCCCCCTACTCTCGAAGTAGACTAGACTGCCGATGACGAGGAAAACGAGGTTCAAATCTCGGTCGGGTGTGCTGAGGGTTTTTTCCAAAATAGTTTTCCACTCTGCTTCCACGCAAATACGGATACACTTCTTATACATAAAGCCGTCCTATTTCCTAAACCCATTAGCGTAGTTAGTACATAAGCGTATAAATAAAACGTTGTGCTAAAAAAAAAAAAAAAAAAATCGAGGTGGACTAGCACAGGATGGTGTTTAACAGATCTTCAACTGTCATGAAAGAACAAAGGTATCATGAACAGACTATATGTGAATTAACTGACTTTTAAAAAACGTGTAATTCAATAAATCTCGACATTGGACAGTTGATGTTCGTATCAATGGGAATAAACGGTGTAACTCAGGGGGAAATCAAAACTAATTAACTTTATCAGGATACACATGTTAGGTTGCTGTAGTAATGCAACAGGAGTTCAAACGTTTTTTAATTATATTTTCTATCCAATAGAATCATGCATTTTGACGTTCTGTGTGGTTCTGTGTTTCTCTATCAATTCCTCTCATAGTTATTAAGATAAATAATATATTGTATCGCAATTAGATTTTTGTAAATTTACATTTTTCATCATGGCCTTCGCATTAAATGCAGTTTGGTTTTTTAGGGTCTAAATTCTAAATTCAGGCATGTCTCGAATCTTGCCCTCAAAAAGTAGCAACCGCTTTGAATCGAATACCATAAACAAGGACAAACTTGATTTTTAAAAATAAGAGTGATAAAGAGTTTACCAAACAAGCAATCAATGTGAATTCATTTCAAAAAAATTTGATCAATAAAACACTCGTAGTTGTTAAAAGTATTGGTTACATAGCGTGTTTCTAATTTTGGAAGGAGGGAAGGGTGTTTAAAGGTGCGTCAACCCTAATACTAAGTTTAATGTCGCCTTGTAATAAATAAAATTACAATTGCTGTTCTAAATAAAAATTCAATGGTATGACGCACCGTACAGACTTCCCCACCCTTTTGCCTAAAACTATCCCGTTTAAGATAATCCTTCAAGTTTTCGTATTCATTTATAAGAAATATTTTTTTCGTCTACCTATACGAAATTCAAATTTTCTACCATATTGAGAAGCTTTATGTTCTATTAGCTATTTCTCGTCCCCTAGTTTTAAATTACAAACTTTCCAGCTTTTCTGGTTATTGAAGAGTGCTCCTTTTACAAAATTGGCAAATTAAAATTTTCTTCTATGCCAAAAACAGATTTAATTGACCTATAACTTTGGAAATATTTTTAACTACTACACCCCCTAATCACCCCCTTTCTCAGTTCTCATATTCTCATTTTAAAATTTTGAGATTTATTTGACTATCTTCATATGTTTTATTTACGTATTAGCCAAATTTCAATTTTAAACCACACCAAAAAGTAGTTTTATATATTAGTAGTATCAATTTCAGTTTGTTTCTTTTTCTGGGCTTAAATTTTGAAATTATATACATTCAGACGTAAATTGGCTCTCACAAAAGGTCTATTGACTTAGGCCTACTGGTAGAACTTCACTTTTATATCATTCCAAAAATAAGTGTTTTTTATATTAGTTTTATGAATCTTGAAGGGACCCCACTTCCCCATTTAGTGGTATCTAAGTTTTAAATTTAAGGATCAGACCTGGTTGTTTGTGATGGTTCTTAGACCCACCCGACAAATTTCAATCTTCTACCACACTGAAAATTAATTCAATATTGTATTTATGGGAATCTAAACCTTGATTTTCCTAGCCCCCTTTCTAGATAGTAAATCTTTTAACACTTACTTTACTATTGGAGAAATACTTCCAAATTTCTGGAAAAATTCAAATTTATGCCTCACATAAACATTTTTTTTTTACTTGACCTTCCCTTTTCATAATTTCTCCATTTAAAATTCGTAGTCCTTTTTGGTTATTTGGAGTGAACTTCATGACTTCTTGCCGAATCTCAATTTTCTAACCCACTGAAAAGTAGCCTTTTAAAAAAAATGTACCTCCCTCCCCCCC
>CABEEJ010000611.1:67947-110502 GCA_901482245.1 Timema douglasi
CCCCCTATTTAAACAAACCCTACCTAGAAATTTTGAATTTTTAAGACGATTATGGTTATGTATACTGTATTTATATTTATACCTGTAGGTCAATTTAATTTTTTTTTACTACACCTAAAAGTGTTTGTTTTTTCTGTTTATAGCCTAAACCCCTTTCCCCTATTTCCAAATATTCCAATTAAAAATATAACATTTTCAGCTCTTAATAGCTATTCTGAGTGGTATTTTTACTTGCCTGCCGAATTTCAGTTTTCTACCCCTTGGAAACTAGACCAGTTGTTTGCTATTAATTTTTGAAATATTTAATTTTCCCTTTTCTTCAATTAATTTATAGCAATTTCAACTTTTAAGATCTATTAGGTTATATGGAGCTATCTCTCTCCCTGTTTGCCAAATTTTAATTTTATACTTCGTCTAAAAAAATTGTTCTAACTATAGATCCCCATTTTCCGGACCCCGATTTTGAAATTTAGATTTTTCTGGTAATATGGGGCAACCCCGCTACTTTTCTGCGAAGAAAAATTTAAAATTTCCAGACCCAGGGTCTGGGGGAATACGGTTGTGAGTGAGTGAGTGTGTGGGTTTTGGCTTTTATATAATTATATTATAGATATTATTTTATTTAGTAACTTAAACAAAACATGATAGACAATAATTAGTAAAATAAACCAATATATTGTTTCTATGGTCCATATTCTGACATTGGGAATTCCCAAAGATTATTATTATCATTACTTTTTAGTCCAGACCTATTGTATGTCTCATGACTGTTAATAAATAGGAAAGCAAATTTTAAATATTATGTAAGTGGATAGAATAATTAAATTGTAATAAAAAGTTTGACATTCCCTATCTAAAGTTTTAGTTGATCCCGTTTCCTTATTGCATAAGAAGACCATGCCACCGTAGGCCTTGAAGCGACTACATGTTTCGGGGTTTCGCCCCCATCAGGTCCGAAGGAAACCAATGTGGAACAACAGCAAATTCCAATCTTCAAGATGAGCTTGCTAATTTAAATGTTTATTCCTATATTCATTTATTCCACCTTTTAAAACATCTCCTCCAATCCTACCGTTTGCTTAAACTTTCACTGTTTCTTGACCTTAGTTTAATCTTATCTTAATGGTATTTTAAATTGGTTTTCCTCAGACCTGATTACAATTATTATAGTTTAATTATATCCTGTTACATAACATTTAAGGTATTATTTTTTTATTTATTAATTTTAAAATTCTCCTTATCAATAACCACGAATATTATTAAAACTTGTGATTGTTGGACAGCACTACAATAAAGGAAATTTAAATTATTATTAATGGGTGTTTTATCCTTCGACAGGTTTGTTTTCTTGTTCTGAGTGAATAATCCATTATGTACTAATAGCAGCTTCCTTTTTTATATGCTGAAACTTCATCTTATTTCTATGTTTGAGGTCATAAAAGTGTTGTATTCATGGCCTTCCTTGTCCAACCAATCAAATTTACCTTTTTTCGTGGAATAATCTAGAGAATGGCTCTCTTTTCATTGACACTTCTTAGAACTTCCTTATTTACCCGATTTGTTCTCTTCATCCTCTCTATCCTACTTCAGCACCTTATCTCCAAACTGTCCAAATATTTACTCTCCTCTTTCCTCGGGTCCGTGTCTAAGGTCCACATGGAGCATTTCACTAGTTTCTTACTCATCTCCAGGTCCAGTTTGCTAGTCAGTAGCATCCTATTCTTGTTGAAATCAGCGTCAGCCAATGCCATTTTTTAGTTTGTTAGAGATTATATTTTCAACTAGTTGGAAAATGACACCAGGATAAGGTAACAGATCCTGGTACCTTTTACTAGATTGCAAATACTCTACCACTGAGCTATCCTGAAATCGTCCCATATTTAGGGTCATTCTTCACTCAAAGTCTATGATGATCGCGTTTGTTAGTTATTATTATTTTAGCACCCCATCTTACTACCTGTTCAGGTTATACGCTTATGTACTAATTAAGATAATGATTTTAGGAAATAGGAAAGTTATATTTAGAGGAAGTATACCCACATTAGCGTGGAGGGAGGTTGGAATACATTTTGGAAAAGCACCCTCAATACACTCGGGTGAGATACAAACCTGGATCTCCCTGTCATCGGCAGTCTAGCCTAATTCGAGAGTAGCGCATTAAAGATCACGCAGCTACTGAAGCAGGTGAGATTATAATTATTTGAGGTGTTTCCAACTGATTATATCAGCAAACGACTTATAATATGGAACAGACACAGCCTCCATGCAAGTGCGCGTATCTGTCCTCTAAAATGAGATTCTCCTATTGAATTAGTATCATGAAATGCGGAATAGCTAGGATAGGAAATAGCACGCAATGAAAGAACCTGATATGTTTTAATTTTAAATATATATTTTTTAAAGCGACTTTTGGAATTGAAATAAGTTTTTACACTTTTATTGAAATGTATATTGGTGTATATGTATAGACTCGTGTATGGGGTGTGCTGGATGCAGCCAGGCACCCCCTGATGTCCTTAAACGTATCTTTGTGTTTTCATTTATTCGCATTAAATGCTCTTTGAATTTCAAAATACACATTGTGTTTACTGTGATAAACGTTGAATTCAGTAACATATAATTTTGAAAGATTATTTGTTTCGTAAATTTGAAAAATGACAACTGAACACGGGAATGGATCTCGGGACCTTTGTAATAGCACGAATATGTTGCACCACTGAGCTATCCAGGTTTCGGCGTTATCCTCAGGGTCAACCTTCAGTCACAGTTTAAGGCAGTGTCTGTGATCAACGAACAGTAAATTTCTGTTATCCTTAAGTAACTAATTCTGTGAATTTTATAGGTTTTTTTTAAAAGTTAATTTGAATTGTTGACTAAAATAAAACATTTAGGTTTAGCTATGCTATATTTTCTTCCTTTTTGATGTTGTTAAGAATAAATAATCTTTGAAATTTTTATTCCCTATCCACCCCCCTCTTATAACTTAGGCCACCCCACATACACTAAGCTATATTCAAGTCCTTGGGCCCCCTTGATCCTCGGGATATAACATGCAAAGCACACCTTATTGAACTGTGCTACACACGACTATCATAATAATAGTGACACAGCCATAATGTAACAAATCAACTAAACATCCATATAGCCTGAAAGGGTAGTAAGACGTGGTGCTAAATAAAAAAAACCTAAACATCCCACGATGGAGAACTATATGTAACTAAATATTTGTATTTTTAAATTATACTGTTTTTACCTCTTAAATAACACCGATAACAAATATTTTTGTATTTTTGTCCAGTTTTGTTCATCAAGTTATTATAAAAAAACAATCAAACCTATGATTAAAGCAAATTTGGCTTGTCAAAAAAAAATCTTATCAAAAAATAGTTCATATATATTTACATCCACAGTCAAACTCGTTTTCAAGATAGATTGATTTTTTTAAATCAATTTTCAAACAAAACAGAAACGATGTAAAAGTCAAAATAATCAAGCTAGTTTATAAAGATTTTCTTTTATAAATGACCATGTTTATTTTATAATAATTGTTTTTACAATTGTGTATTTATATCAAACAATATATGAGATAGATCTTGGCTTTGTATTGAGCCTTTAATTGAAAATATGTTGCAATCTGTACAGTGCTATTAGTAAACATATCTCACAGTGACTTATCCAATGATTGCGAGGAACAGCTCCACATTTAAGGTGAGGTGGAAGGGGACGCGAGACAAGGACAGTGTTTCTGTAGTTTTTATAGCAAAACATGTTTTTCGACACAATACATAGAATATAGCACCAGTATGAACAAATAATTTAATTTTCTTCCCATGGTTGTATCAACAGCTGTTGAATATCTGTCATGAGTATAGCGCTATAAGGCGATAACATTTTTAAATTAAGAGGAAAAAAAATCATTAAATTTTAGAACACCCTTGAGAGATATTCATCAACTGTTGATATCACCATGTGAATAAAATCAAACTCGATGTTTTACTGGAGCAATATTATATTTATTTTGATCAAAAAATGGTTTTGTTATAAAAAGTGCAAAAACATTGAGTTTTTCTTGCGTGCCCTACATCCCCACCTTGCGGTCTCAAAATAACCTGCAAGTATAAATATAATATTAGAGATGTCTAGGGAAACAGAGTTTTACACCACTTCAATTATGATTATTTCTATTTTATCATAGTATTTTAAAAAGAAAGAGAGTAAAAAACACTATATTTTGCCGGAGGTTACATTTCAAAAGATTGGTTGCAATTTTTATTTTTATTTTTAGTCTTGTTAAATATTAAATACCTTTTTTGGTGGCACATCATTCTAAGAAATTCAAGTAGGAAAATATTTTATGAGTAGCTTGGATAATTTAGAAATTAAGTCACAAAAAGGCAAGTGAGATAGAGGGAGATGGTTGATAGAATGAATATCAGAAAAGAGGGTTATGTTAAGGGGTGGGGGGGAGTGGGGCAGGTATCAAAACTCGTCTGGATGTGCGCCCGAGGCCACGCGCACCCAGCGCTCCAAGCAGTACCACATTGAAACAAAAATAGAAACTATATACCAATTATCTCTGAGAAAAGGGTGGGGAGAGTAGGGGGTGGGAATTAAAAGAGGGTGAGGGGGATATTTGAAACAACCTGTTTCGGAAATAATTGCCTGCTGTCTTTTATTTTAGTCTGCTTTATTCCTGTACCTTCTTCCTTCTTCGTCTTATTTGTTCGATTCTTGATCTCGCAGCCTGTCACGCTACGGTACAAACGGAGAAAAAGCCCCCCCCCCCCACACTTTATATTTTATAAATGAAACAATTCTACGGAAGCCGTCGCTGGTTTTACTTGTCGTATTCAGTGTTCCTTCTTGATGAATGACTCTTGTATTGTCTGTGATTACCTAATAAGTTAGCGTCGTTCACACGGCAGGAACTTCTTGGGACGAGGGCATGAAACAAGATCACACCACACAAACCAACATGGTAATGATTGCTTTGAAGTGCTTATGACAGCTTACTTCAAACAAATTGTCGGATCCTTCTTTAACTTATTCGGTCCCTAAAACTCACCCGAAACAAATCTAAAAGCATCATTTTACAAATTGATATAAAATAACCCGCCTCGATGGCATACTTAGCTAACGCGCTAATTTTGTGTTGAGCTAGACTGCTGAAAATCTAGGTTCAAATCTCGGTCGGGGGAACTGGGGGTGGTTCTCCCTATATGACTTTCCACTCTCCCTCCACACAAATTCTGGTTCACTTCCTCTAAAATTCTACCTTCCCAATTCCTCATCAATTGGCGTAATTAGTACTTAAGTGTATAACCCGAACGGGTAGTAAGACGCGGTGCTAAATAAATAAATGTATATAAAATATGTGTAGGAGGAAAGAGTGGGGAGCTCAGTGTTATTAACAATTTAGGACATCCAGATATTTAAACTGTTTGGATGGGGTAGAGAATGAGGAGGAAATTTAAATTTGGTACCCATATTGGCGTGAAAGGGTAAACGAAAACCATTAGAAGATATTGCTCTATACACCCAGCCTGGAACCGAGCCTCGACCTCCCGGTCACAACTAAACAAGACATGGTGATATTGAAGTTTATTCCGTGTGCCTACAAGTGTGGATAAAATATATACTCAATCAAAATAAGATACTTTTCCCTAACAAAACCTTGTTTTAGTTTATTTTTGAATCATGACAAGTGACAAACCTAACAGTTTATTCAACAGGAACGAACCCGCACCGGTGAACACGCAGACTAAATGTCAAGCTCATCTAGCTTTTGGATCAACGCGGACGGTTACAAGTTAGAATACAAATCCCTTAAACTGGGGGTGCTTTTCCTTAAATAGTGTTCCACTAAATCTCCTTGCAAATTCGGGTTCATTTCCTTTAAATTATATTTTTATCTCGAACTTATTAGTGTTAATGAATGTGTGCGCAGGGAAAATTAAACCAGAGGAGTAAGGTGTGTGCTTGGATATTGTGAAGAAACTTCGGACCCCCACACACCAGATACACGCTACTGCGCCTTGCACCACTCTCATTGCAAGCACCCACAGCTCTGTACTCCCGACAAGAGTAGCTAGTTCACCACTCTCATTGCATGCACCCACAGCTCTGTACTCCCGACAAGAGTAGCTAGTTCACCACTCTCATTGCATGCACCCACAGCTCTGTACTCCCGACAAGAGTAGCTAGTTCACCACTCTCATTGCATGCACCCACAGCTCTGTACTCCCGACAAGAGTAGCTAGTTCACCACTCTCATTGCAAGCACCCACAGCTCTGTACTCCCGACAAGAGTAGCTAGTTCACCACTCTCATTGCAAGCACCCACAGCTCTGTACTCCCGACAAGAGTAGCTAGTTCACCACTCTCATTGCAAGCACCCACAGCTCTGTACTCCCGACAAGAGTAGCTAGTTCACCACTCTCATTGCAAGCACCCACAGCTCTGTACTCCCGACAAGAGTAGCTAGTTCACCACTCTCATTGCAAGCACCCACAGCTCTGTACTCCCGACAAGAGTAGCTAGTTCACCACTCTCATTGCAAGCACCCACAGCTCTGTACTCCCGACAAGAGTAGCTAGTTCACCACTCTCATTGCAAGCACCCACAGCTCTGTACTCCCGACAAGAGTAGCTAGTTCACCACTCTCATTGCAAGCACCCACAGCTCTGTACTCCCGACAAGAGTAGCTAGTTCACCACTCTCATTGCAAGCACCCACAGCTCTGTACTCCCGACAAGAGTAGCTAGTTCACCACTCTCATTGCAAGCACCCACAGCTCTGTACTCCCGACAAGAGTAGCTAGTTCACCACTCTCATTGCAAGCACCCACAGCTCTGTACTCCCGACAAGAGTAGCTAGTTCACCACTCTCATTGCATGCACCCACAGCTCTGTACTCCCGACAAGAGTAGCTAGTTCACCACTCTCATTGCAAGCACCCACAGCTCTGTACTCCCGACAAGAGTAGCTAGTTCACCACTCTCATTGCATGCACCCACAGCTCTGTACTCCCGACAAGAGTAGCTAGTTCACCACTCTCATTGCAAGCACCCACAGCTCTGTACTCCCGACAAGAGTAGCTAGTTCACCACTCTCATTGCAAGCACCCACAGCTCTGTACTCCCGACAAGAGTAGCTAGTTCACCACTCTCATTGCAAGCACCCACAGCTCTGTACTCCCGACAAGAGTAGCTAGTTCACCACTCTCATTGCAAGCACCCACAGCTCTGTACTCCCGACAAGAGTAGCTAGTTCACCACTCTCATTGCAAGCACCCACAGCTCTGTACTCCCGACAAGAGTAGCTAGTTCACCACTCTCATTGCAAGCACCCACAGCTCTGTACTCCCGACAAGAGTAGCTAGTTCACCACTCTCATTGCAAGCACCCACAGCTCTGTACTCCCGACAAGAGTAGCTAGTTCACCACTCTCATTGCAAGCACCCACAGCTCTGTACTCCCGACAAGAGTAGCTAGTTCACCACTCTCATTGCAAGCACCCACAGCTCTGTACTCCCGACAAGAGTAGCTAGTGCACCACTCTCATTGCAAGCACCCACAGCTCTGTACTCCCGACAAGAGTAGCTAGTGCACCACTCTCATTGCAAGCACCCACAGCTCTGTACTCCCGACAAGAGTAGCTAGTGCACCACTCTCATTGCAAGCACCCACAGCTCTGTACTCCCGACAAGAGTAGCTAGTGCACCACTCTCATTGCAAGCACCCACAGCTCTGTACTCCCGACAAGAGTAGCTAGTGCACCACTCTCATTGCAAGCACCCACAGCTCTGTACTCCCGACAAGAGTAGCTAGTGCACCACTCTCATTGCAAGCACCCACAGCTCTGTACTCCCGACAAGAGTAGCTAGTGCACCACTCTCATTGCAAGCACCCACAGCTCTGTACTCCCGACAAGAGTAGCTAGTGCACCACTCTCATTGCAAGCACCCACAGCTCTGTACTCCCGACAAGAGTAGCTAGTCAGCCATGCACCACTCTCATTGCAAGCACACACAGCTCTGTACTCCCGACAAGAGTATCTAGTGCAATTATATCAGATGAGGAGAATTCAAGTGTATATTATATGTAGTAGTTGTTACACCAGAGATATATCCCTGATAAAATGTATAAACTATCTAAAAGCATATTTTTTAGCACTACGTCTTATAACCCGAACGGGTAGTATACCCGCATTTTCGTGGAGGGAGAGGGGAAAACCAGTATGGAAAAACCATCCTTATTATACCCGACTGTGATTCTAACCTTGATCTCCCCATCATCGGCAGTCTAGTCTACTACAAGAGTATCGCGCTAGATCTGGTGCGTCCTTTGATTTTACCAATTACATATTTGAAAAATCCCACGATCATAAATATATTAACATAAATTGAGGCTTAAGTTTTTGTTCCGCGTTAGTTACATGAAGGTGCTGTATATTTAAATTAAATACATTCTAGATATATTCTGGTAATTAATATTTGAAAGACTTCTTCTGTTGTAACTTGACGTGGAAAAAAAGAGGCTTGGATTAAAACATAATTTGTCGTCCAATAATTTTGTCGATAGAGGGAACTCATTACCCTTTCCAACCTTATTATTTTTCTAAACTAATTATGAAACACAATATATCTTTTTCGCGTAACATAGAACTAAAAAGGCTCTACGCTAATATTAGGCCACTAGGTACTATCGAAGGAAAAATTATTTATTTTTTATTGGCCTCTCTGAACGTTTTCTTACAATCACTTTCGAATATATAATTATATAATTCCTTTTAATTGACTTATTGAATTGTTTCTTAGAAACCAAAGAATAGTTATTTAGCTTTAGCTTATTGTCACTCTGTTTCCACAAACTTTAGAACGAATACTAAGGAGTCAGTCTTGTCTTAGATGGAGTCTTAGTGACGGAAAGGTCCTTATTAAAATCCTGGATTGAGTTATTGAGAAAAAAAAATACTTTCTATTTCCTACTAGAAAGTGGGTACAATTCCTTTATATTCCACCTTCTTCATCCTTACCTTATTGGTGTAAATAAGCTGTTATCACGGACGGGTAGTAAGACGCAGCGTGATCAATACACATATGTGGCACCAGAACTAAGGGGAGGCGCGTCACGCCACACAACTCACCAGTGGGTGGACACCACTGAAACAACGCTTCTCTTTGCCACACCACACAACTCACCAGTGGGCGGACACCACTGAAACAACGCTTCTCTTTGCCACACCACACAACTCACCAGTGGGCGGACACCGCTAAAACAACGCTTCTCTTTGCCACACCACACAACTCACCAGTGGGCGGACACCGCTGAAACAACGCTTCTCTTTGACCACGCCACACAACTCACCAGTGGGCGGACACTGCTGAAACAACGATTCTCTTTGCCACGACACACAACTCACCAGTGGGCGGACACCGCTGAAACAACGCTTCTCTTTGCCACACCACACAACTCACCAGTGGGCGAGCACCTTTATAAGAAAATATTTAATCAAAACAATTTCCAATATCTTAATCAAATTATGACTATTTTGGGAAATCAATTAATAAAGTACAATAAATATAGGTCTGAAATAATGATGACCACCACAATTATGTTCATGAAATTGGAATTTTATTGTTTACTAAATATTGCTTGTCTAAGATTAGGCCTGATATTTTTTTTAAATTTTGGTTTTATTATTCTTCAAACTTTTTCTTATTATACATGATTTGTATTGCATTACTTAATATACACACAGAACCTATCAAATAGTTGTCCAGTTGTAGTGGCGCATTATATTCACGTATCCTTTATTTCTTACTTAACTTAACTTATCATCGACAAAATGTTTTTTGACCCACCCCTCCCTAACGGTCAAAAACAGGTTTCAGCACCCCTGAAAACACATATCAATATAACATACCAATGAACCTGACGTCCACAAATAGTGAGGAGTGATAAATACTTTCTAAGATTTACAAACAAAATTATATCACATTTTATATAGTTAAAATGTTGATAGGGACAACAAAATTCTCCATAAGAATGTAATTTGAAAACACATGTTTGTTTAAATTTAGGGGAAGGTTACTATTATTTAAAGGCAATTAAAAAAAAATTTCACAATAGGAGTATTCTAACCCCTTATTAATTAATATTAATCATTATTTTTTATAAACATTCCATAATATATAGAATAGTAGGATTTTATAATCTTATGGAAGTGATAATATTCATAATGTTTTAAATCAATTTAAATTGCTTCGAAAAGTATTTGGTATTAAAAAATCCCTGACATTTCTTTTTGTGGTGACCCACAAGCGAAAGACCCACTACCCACTCCTCAAAAATAATATTCTGGGTACGCCACAGATAATGTAAATTAAAAAATAATAGTCATAAGTATCTAGTAATTTTAAACACGTTCTCAAATATAAAATCTTCAGTTAAATAATTGCCTCCACAACAAAATGTAATGGTAACTTGATAAAGAAGTGTATAAATGATATACTAATAACAAACCAAATGAAAAGAAAATGGGCCTAAAGCCATTTCATTCAACTTTAAAGAACTTCTTTTCTGGTCGCCATTAAGTCCTAACAAAAAACTTTTGAATGTTAAAAGGTTGACGAAACCACGAGAGAATAAACGGAGTAAGGCCGGGTCGGATTTTAAAGCAGCAATTATTATTATTCTCTGCTACCATATATTGTGGTAGAATTATGGTAATATATAGGTGCCAGTGTTCCTGGAAAATAAGTCTCTTCCTATGTTTGCAGTTGGAAACAAAAGTTTCTTCAAGCTCCAGATTGGTATAAAAATACAATTCCAGCATTTAATATTACAACATTATTAACTACAATTTCAGTAAGTGAAATATATTTTCAAACAAACAATCATAAATATGAAAAAATGTTTTATTAAAATATATGTATACATACAGGATGAGGAACATAAATTTTAACAAATTAATATCTCCGAAAGTATTTTGTATTTGAAACTTTGTATTTTCTTGCTTGTAGGGTTGTAAAATAATCGTCCCTGTTGGGACACTCCAACTGAGCTGGAGAGGGTTGCGTTGGTAGGGGATAGATGTTACTTCTGAATGATATATATATATATATATATATATATATATAACTAGATCATATATAGTTTCTTAACAATTCTAGATTTTAGGCCTTTCTACGACCCGCTGATTATAAACTTAACAACCTTACAAAACCTAGCCTTCAATTATTGATAAGCGCATGTAATGTTAGGCTTTGTTGGTAAAAAATATATTTATGTCTGAAGAGTGGATACATTAGAGAGTGAACTAAATTAATTATAGTTCTACTAAATGTATTTTAACATTTTATATGATAAGGCCATGTACGATAATTGCCCCATGCTGAAAATCACCCAAGCAGATGTAATTGTATTATTATCTACAATATATCTTTGGATTTGAGATTGGAATATATTCTAGTTTCTCCTTGCTTTTGAAGAGCAAATAACATATCGACGATTTAAAATAATGAAATAAATATATATTTTTTAAATTTTTGATCTGTTTTCAAGTTTGAAAATTTTGCACACTTGTTGATTGGTTCCTCTACAATTTACCAAATTTCAGCTTTCTATCTAATTGAGAAGTACTAAAGATTCTTTGTACAGGTATACAGACACAATTCGGCTTTTATTAACATAGATATCCTTTCATTGAGACTATTGTATGTTGGAAAATTTTACCTTTGAGTATTTATGCACTTAAGAAATCTCGATAGTATTTGATAATATACTTATTCAAAATAAATGCTTAACAATTACTCAAAAGTGCCTAAAATTATTTTAAACTGCTCAATTAAAGAAAATATGACCTAAAAATCCAAAATGACAAAAAAAAAGTTATCAAAGAATGATTTATAGGAAAGGTTTCTATAACCAGGGGATTACGAACAAAATGTATGTGCAAATGGGCATTATCTGGGACGCACCAAATAATAAAAACGGTGGCATGTCATCAAAATCTGGGTTTCGATTATAAATGTTTAGCTAATGGATGATTTGACGAATACAATGACGTGTGTCAGAGAGTCGTCTAAGTTCCCAAAAGGTCAAAAATACACAAAAATGTGTATCTGAGTTAAACACTAATCTTTTGCCGAAAATAATATCTACTCTATATAAGTGGTAGGTCTAATGCAGGGGTCTTCAACCTTTCTACCTCAAAAGGCCAAAGTTTATATCTAATGTTGGCTCGTGGGCCGAAATACACACAATATTAGGATTTAACACTTAATATATGTATTACTATCTTTTGGCATCCCGAGTGTATCAGAGGTGAAGAGTGAACGGAAACACTCCCGACTATGTCCGAACACTCCCGACTATGTCCGAACACTCCTGACTATGTCCGAACACTTCCGACTATGTTCAAACACTCCCGACTATGTTTGAACACTCCTGACTATGTTTGAACACTCCTGACTATGTTCAAACACTCCCGACTATGTCCGAACACTCCTGACTATGTACGAACACTCCTGACTATGTTCAAACACTCCCGACTATGTCCGAACACTCCTGACTATGTCCGAACACTCCTGACTATGTTTGAACACTCCTGACTATGTCCGAACACTCCTGACTATGTCCGAACACTCCTGAATTTTTGAACTCTCTCTACCATGTTCGAACACTCCTGACTATGTTCAAACACTCCTGACTATGTTTGAACACTCCTGACTATGTCCGAACACTCCTGACTATGTCCGAACACTCCTGACTATGTTTGAACACTCCTGACTATGTTCAAACACTCCAGACTATGTCCGAACACTCCTGACTATGTCCAAACACTCCCGACTATGTCCGAACACTCCTGACTATGTCCGAACACTCCTGACTATGTTCAAACACTCCCGACTATGTCCGAACACTCCTGACTATGTTTGAACACTCCCGACTATGTCCGAACACTCCTGAATGTTTGAACTCTCTCTACCATGTTCGAACACTCCTGACTATGTTCAAACACTCCCGACTATGTCCGAACACTCCTGACTATGTCCGAACACTCCTGACTATGTCCGAACACTCCTGACTATGTTCAAACACTCCCGACTATGTCCGAACACTCCTGACTATGTTTGAACACTCCCGACTATGTCCGAACACTCCTGACTATGTTCAAACACTCCCTACTATAATGTAATAATCTAATAGTAACGCTATTATATTTGTTTTAGTGAGGATTTACTCGCATCTAGATATACCATTCTGAAAATTAAAAAATGACACCTGGACATGGGAATCAAACCCAAGACCTTTGGGGTGGGGTAAAAGTTTAGTGTATGTGTTACGTGGTTATATGAGAAACACATCAGGACTGGTAATTTTGCTCTCCAGCTCCACTCTATTTACTAGTTCGTTCTCCAGCCCCACCTAACTTTCTAGTTAGTTCTCCAGCCCCACCTGACTTGCTAGTTAGTTTTCCAGCCACACCTGACTTGATATTTAGTTTTCCAGCCCCACCTGACATACTAGCTAGTTCTCCAGTCCCATTTGACTTGCTAGTTAGTTCTCTAGCCCCACCTCCCTTGCTAGTTAGTTCTCCAGCCACACCTGACTTGCTAGTTAGTTCTCCAGCCCCACCTAACTTGCTAGTTAGTTTTCCAGCCACACCTGACTTGCTAGTTAGTTTTCCAGCCACACCTGACTTGCTAGTTAGTTTTCCAGCCACACCTGACTTGCTAGTTAGTTCTCCAACCCCACCTAACTTTCTAGTTAGTTCTTCAGCCCCACCTGACTTGTTAGTTAGTTTTCCAGCCCCACCTGACTTGCTAGTTAGTTCTCCAGCCCCACCTAACTTTCTATTTAGTTCTCCAGCCCCATTTGACTTGCTAGTTAGTTTTCCAGCCACACCTGATTTGCTAGTTATTTCTCCAGCCCCACCTAACTTGTTAGTTAGTTCTCCAGCCCCACCTAACTTGCTAGTTAGTTCTCCAGCCCCCCTAACTTGCTAGTTATGTAACAAGTTACACGTAATAACACTCACCAACACGGGGAACCCGCTCTCGGAAGGTCAACACACGGAACAAACTCGATCACCATCCTCCGCTCTCGCAAGATACGACTAACTGACTGAACGCCACGCCTAGCCTGCCCACAGCGAAGCTCGAACACGTGTCCAGCCAGCCGAAGAAAAAAGAAAGAAGAGTTCCACCTACGGCCACGCGTAGCATCCAGGCGTTTCTATATCGTTCTGGAACCTCCTCTCTCCTTAGATTGTGATGTTCTACAGCCTTCCTATTCCTTCGGTCTTCCCCCCTTTCTGATAATTATGTTTGTATATATATTGGCCATGCCGGGATCATGCTATCACTTACTACCCCACCGGCTTGTGGATAAGAGGTGAGGACGGCGACCTAGGTCTTGGGGAATATTATCTTACGTACCAAAATTACTATTTCGGCGTCATGGGGGGAACTCTGTCAAAATTATCATTTGGAATTTATAACTAATTTATTTTATATTGAAACTTGCTATGCGCTTATCGCGGCATGTAGTGAGACCGTCGCTTTCGTCACCGCCTAAATTTGGGGTCTGAGCCCAATCTTTCTTTTAATTTATATTTTTGTAAATAGTGGTTTTTGACCAGAACGCCCAGAGATTGTCTGTGGTCCCGGGTTCGAAACCCGCCTTGTGTTCACTTCATGAGTCTTGCAGTATTTGAACTCGACTTTGTTTATCGGGTCAAATACCGAGAGTTAATGTGTTACTTAGTTTACTGTTACATTGGGGACTTGCAGGGTTACAATGACGTCACGTTTGTTACGAGCGTCTGTAGAAAACTTAAATGTCTATACTAGGTTGGATAACTGTTGCGCGGGAGTTACAGTTATACCGTTCCTCTTGTGTTGGGAACTATTCCAGTAGGTGAAGCAGCCAAGGAACTAAAGACCATAATATTGAGATCCCGGACTGTACTTTGTTGATAGGTTTCATTTAATGTTGTTTGGTAGCCGTCTTGAGGAGGTTACGAGTTTGTTTACGTTGTGATCTAGTTGACTCCGTTGGTGAATGGAGAGGTGCGCTTCACGCACAGTTTAATGTTTGAATTATTCTATTATTGTTTTTGTTACAATAAAATTTATTATGTTCAACCAGGTAGCACTCTTGCCTGATTTACTGTCTCCCTCACCTTATAGATATTAAGGGGAGGGGGTAGCAGGTAGTTCTCCAGCCCCATCTAACTTACTAGTTTTCTCTCCAGCCCCACCTGACTTACTAGTTAGCTCTCCAGCCCCACCTGACTTGCTAGTTTTCTCTCCAGCCCCACCTGACTTGCTAGTTTTCTGTCCAGCCCCACCTGACTTACTAGTTAGTTCTCCAGCCCCATCTAACTTACTAGTTTTCTGTCCAGCCCCACCTGACTTACTAGTTAGTTCTCCAGCCCCATCTAACTTACTAGTTTTCTGTCCAGCCCCACCTGACTTACTAGTTAGTTCTCCAGCCCCATCTAACTTACTAGTTTTCTGTCCAGCCCCACCTGACTTACTAGTTAGTTCTCCAGCCCCATCTAACTTACTAGTTTTCTGTCCAGCCCCACCTGACTTACTAGTTAGTTCTCCAGCCCCATCTAACTTACTAGTTTTCTGTCCAGCCCCACCTGACTTACTAGTTAGCTCTCCAGCCCCACCTGACTTGCTACTTTTCTCTCCAGCCCCACTTGACTTGCTAGTTCTCTCTATTGGCACGTTCAACACAACCCGCCTTACTGGTCGTATGGTATAAAGGTGTCACACTCGTGTTAGACCGGTATGATTATAGGGTGATCCGGGATTAAAATCCCAGTCGGGTCTACTGCGGGTGTTTTCTTCTAATTGTTTTTCCACTCTCCTTCCACGCAAATTCTTGTAGATTAACTTTAAAATTATTCTTTAATCATGCCTACCCCATTAGAATAATTATCACATATGCGTATATCCTAAACAGGCAGTAAGGCATGGTTATAAAAAACAATACTATGGTTAAAAACTATATCATGGTTATTAACAACAATACCTTGGTTATTAATGACTTTTTGTAGAATACTCACTTAGGAAGTGCATTAGCCTGTAGAGGAGATGGGAAAACCAAAGTGATCAATCGGTTGCGGATAAATACAATCCAGTACACGTGGCGTGGATGAGAACCTCAAATTCCCCGCCTCCAGCAAACAATACAAGGTGAGGCTGTCGTCTTAGTATACGTGCCCACCGATGCGACTTTAAAATACATCAGGGAATACATTGAAATGCTTCTCATTAAAACTGTTGTTATTATTAGAAGGGGGTCAAATTCCGTTTTCATCGAAACTGAATCTAAGAAATCATGATGAGCTTAGTAGGTCTAGACTCCCATTTGATATGTCACTATTATTATTATTTTGCACCACGTTTGCTACCCATTTGGCCTGCATGTTTATGTAAAGTAATAGTATTTAGGGATTAGGAAGGTTATATTTAGAGGAAATGTACCCGCATGTGCGTGGAGAGAAAGTAAAAAAGCAATTTTGTAAGCCACCTTCAGTACATCCAACTGAGATTCGAACCTAGATCTCCCCGTCATTGGCAGTCAAGTCTACTGCAAGAGTAGCGCGTTAGACCGTGCTGCCACCGAAGGGGGTATTATTTTTATTAAACTCTGATTATTTTCATATTAAATGATAAATTAGTTTCCTATGATTTTAGTTGATGAGTTTTTCTTGTAATTATTTTAGGCTTAAATCACGAGTAAGCATAAAAAATCCAATCTAAAATTTGAAAAGTAAAAATCTAAAATTTTGGATAAGCCTACCTTAAATTTCGAATATCCTTAAGGATTCGAGTATTCGAAGGACCTGTCTTTAGTTATAATGAGCCATGACTCCACCGTGAGCTAGATGTATGACACGCTAACGTTGTTTTAATGAATCGTACCCCAAGTTTCCCCTCGCAAATGGGTCCATTCCACGAGATAAATAACTTGAAAATCCCTAACGTGTAGTATTGTGTTCTTTCCAGAAATTAAATGTGTTCAGTCTTATGATGAGGATTTTAAATAATCATATGCATCAGACCACCATGACACGCCCGACACGATAAATAGTTAATGTAGCATTCCCCAGGATTTGTTCGAGAGTACACAGCAGTAGTTTACATTGTGTATTTATGAAGGAAAGCTAGCGCCTGTATAATTAAATGTAGACGAATACTGAGGCTTGGGAGATCGAAGTGAGCTATAGGCTATGGATATGTTATTATTATTATTAGCACCGCGTCTTACTACCCGTTCGGGTTATACGCACTTACGCTAATGTGTAATGGTAGGGTGATTGTGAGATGAAAGGGAGGACCTACAGCTTAACGTGGAATCCGAACCACGGTGGAGGCCTGGCGTTCCCCACATTCACAAGAGGTCTTGTCAGAGGTGAAGGAAGGGTTTGGTAATCAGATAAATCTGTGCCGGGACCTAGGATTGAACCCCGGACCCCCAGCACAGAGGTCCGACACCTTACCCCTAGACCGCCAGGTCACCTACCTATGGATATGGCAGCATCAAGTATCATATTAGTAAATTGGAAAAAATTGCTCTTGTAAATGGGAATCAAACCACTGACTTATGATTTAATTCTATTTCCGTAGCTATCCAGGATTCATTAAATCCTCAAAGTCAATCTTCACTAATCCTGTCTTAAACTATTTTACACGGGATGGATCCTGGTTAACTCTAAGAAAGAGTATTATCGTGCATACCCAAGGGTCCTGGGTTTGATTCACTTTTGCAGGTGTCACTTTTCAATTTAATAATGTTTCTTTAGTCCTTACTGCCCTTCTGGGCTAACCGCAGTCTACACTCATTTTAAGTCACAAGATGAGGCAGTTGGATTTTAATTCAGAGTACCATAATTAACCTTAATAGATTATTGGGGGGAAAAAATCACTGGTAATAACACTGTGAAACACAAACCACCTCTTGCAATGAAATTGTAACCCAGACTTCTTTGTCAACGTGAGTCAAGTGCGACGGGAGGGAGCCCAACACTTTGGACTTATCTGATAACTCTGTGGAAAAGATAATTAATTATTAAATATTTAAATTTAAATCCAGTTTGTATAATTTGTTAGAGAGAATTAATAATTTACTATTAATAAACAGGTGTATTAAGATTTAAATACTTAGGTGGAATTGAAATTAAATTACAAATTTTATTCATATCTACTGTAAATGCGCATACTTGAACAAGTCTACTTAATATAGTAATTTACTATATCTGACTATTTCCTCATATCCATCACAGACACTGCCTTAATATATTAATAAATAATGACTATGAGCACCGAATGAATCTTGGATAGCTTAGTGTTAGAGCATTTTCTTACTAAGCTTAGGGTCCGAGGTTCGATTCCCGTGTCCAGGCCTCAATTTAAATATTATGATATTTAGAAACGGATATAGCTATGGTTGGCTATTTAATAAATCATATTAAATAATAGCATAGTAACTTAAATTCTTGTCAAAATAATTTTATTATTTATTTAAAATTAAATATAATGTTAACTCGAGTTCGACTATAAATAAAAATCTATTTGTACATAAATTATATTTTCCAGTATGGCTAAATAACTAAGACTAAAAAACTCAATTAAAGCTTAATTACACTAATTTATTTGTGTTTTTTTTTAAATTTTAATCAAGCTATCTTACCAGAAATAGACCATTATTTTTAATTTAGTAAGCTTATAAGCTGTATAATTGAGGCGGTAGGTGGAATAAGGTCACATAGTTCAACGTGCTCTTCTTTCAGAAAATGCCTTTATGGATTCATCATAACCTTGAAAATTTAAGTTAGGTATTTTTATTTTGTGCCGAGAGGCAGCATTTTATTGGAAGGAATGTAACAGATGCTTATGTCTCAATATTCCACACAATAAAAGATCACTCTTGCTCACAAAAAACTAATCTTACATATTTTGATAACCTTGAGCTTAACGTTAAAACACTTCATTTTATGTTTGTTGAGTATGTCTTAAACAAAACCATGACAATATTAACGATGAAGTTTAAAACCTACCTCAAGTATTTCACACTAAAGATGAGCAAATGTTAATCTTCCATACGCGTCTAAGTCTTCCCAATGGTTTCTTCTCATTGGTTTCACCAGTCAGTAAGTGCCCTGAACATTGTTTTATATTATCGCATTAACGCCGCATGAATCACCCAAAGTAATCTACGAAACTTAACTAACCTAACAATGTCTTGTGACGAATACAAATTATGTAACTCGTCATTGATTAATCTCCTTCCCTACATTGTAGCCTCATCACTTTTTGGACTGGATATCTTCCTAAGCACCTTGTTTACGAACACCCTAAATGTCCGCATATCTGGATCGGCCCGATCCCCAATTAGTCCGGATAGTTAGAGTTATACTGTGTATGTCTTTGCATGTCTATGCACAACCTTGTCTCATAACTGGTATACGTAGCCCAACTGTGATGTTTACATAAAATTTATATGTGGCCCAATTGTAATGTTTACGAAGCCCAATTGTAGTGTGGGATTAACGCGACCCATTTTAAACGCAGATCATAACATATTTACGTGGCCCAATTGCAATGCGTCTGTTTTTTACTTCCTCTCGACCCCTTGAAGAGAGAAGTATTGTGATCGAAAAATAAATCGAGCTCGAGATTTAAATAAATGTCGAAGTTTCATGACCCCCTGACACCGAAAAAGTTGTTTTTTCGATGCCGTCTGTTTTTCTCTCTGCCTGTATATGTCTCGGTCTGAAGCCAGAACCATTTACCGACCGGGCTAAAACTTGGTATATGGAGTTTTCATAAGGTTCCACTATTTCTTTGCTATTAGTTAGCTAACACTAAAATTAAGAGTAGTTTACTAAAGAAAGAAAAAATTAGTTTTTTCAAAATCTGCTCTATCGATTTGGATTAATGTTTCGATATAGACATTTATTAACAATATAGACAAAATATCAATTCTTGTCTTCCCATGAAAATGATTTTGAGGGCATTTTAGAGAAGTGGAAAATTCAGATTTTGATCATATCTCTGCAACTATTTGAGATATGAAATAACTTACCATTGTAAAGTTGTAGTACTGTTAAGATAAAATAGATTTTAATCTGGAATACATATTTATAAAATCAATCATTTATGAGCTATGATATAACATCTATTTTATGGCGTAGGCCTACTTAGAAATATTAAATTGATTACTATGCTCTTAAATCATGGTTTCTGTAGCAGTGTATATTATTACATTTATGCTTTTAAGTGGAGTGTTTACGCAACAGTGTAAAAAATTTCATTTCACAATTGTTTATGAGTTTTTCGTAAATATATCTCTTTTTAATACTAAAGAGGGAGAAAGTCTGTGTGGTGCAATGTACTGTACGTACCTTTAGTGATTGTACGGCTGATTGGTAGCTATGTTCATTTCTTTCATGTCAACAAAGAACATGAATAGAAAATTAATAACACGCTAGTTTATGGTTTGGTATGCTTTATGAAGGATTACTACCCTAATTTCAACGACGTAAAACAATCTTAGTTCCACTTCTTAGCTACCGTAATGTTACTTAGTATATGCTCACACGATGGAACAAATATTAATCCCACTGACTGAACCTTGACGTGGAAATGTATTTTTGTTGGTGAGTTAGGATGCATCCAACAACAAAAAAATACATACTTTTTTTACTACTTCTTACTATTGGTTTGGGCTATGCACATAAATATGATCAATTACGCCAGTTTTGTTTCAACTAGGGCAGTATAATTCTTAGAATAAATTTATTCTCATTTGCGTAGGAAGACGGGAGGAAAACATTTAGGAATAAACATCCTCAGTACACCCGTCTGGGATTCGAGCTTCGACCTCCCCATAAGCGGTAAACCAAACTAAAAGATCATGACATTTAGACCCTGTTTCCACCGAAGAGGCTGTTAACCGTTTTAAAATTGATTGTTGTTTAAGGGGAGGGCTGCGTTGATTTATCCGTGGAGATCAATGCGTCTCAACATTGAACACAAGCGCGGTTGCGGATAGAATTACAGATAGAGCTACAAACAGATAGTTTTTAACTTAGTATTTCATAAAATTATCTAAAAAACAATATCCAAAATCAAATACATGGTAGGAATCGATAATATTTATTTTGGCTCGAACTGTATTCGCTCACTTGATGTGAAGTAAATGCTAAGCGAAATAAATCAAATACAAAATGTTTATGTTGATCCAATAATATTATTCTAATAACAGGGGTCGATGCCCTCAACACGTTCGAACGAACACAAACAATCACACAATTTGTAATGGTCTCCCTCTCGTGACACCAACACGGGACGAAAAGGGTGAGTTAGGGGGTAGACCAGTCACTAGTTGACACTTACAGTACGTTTGGTGGCAAAGTGGTTTACTGTAGGGTGTGGGGGGGTGGGGGGGGGTAAGTAACACGTATAGGACAGATAAATAGTAACTGAGTAAGAAGGGTCGAGGAGGTGCGGCGAACTACAAGTAGCTACTAGACCTACAAGTATAGTGGTACCAGTAGGTCAACCCGGTCATCCAATCAGCTGAATAACTTCTACCCTAACACATCACCGGTGCTGGTGGTATGACAGATTCCTGTGTCTCTCCGTCCTGTGTCCGTGATCTCTCGGTTGCCTGAACCAATCAGCGGATGGACCTTCACATATTAGCTATTATCACTGTAATTGAACGTGTTCAGCGCCTTACCCTCTCCAACGAATTATGTTGGTTTTCCAGTTGCTGTATTATTAAGTGTTCTGTCGTTCAACAGGTATATTGCCTTGTCAAAAAGTTAGTCTCCCAGCATGTTTTATTAGCATCTTCCCTTTTTCAATCATGAAGATTTACCTTATTTACTTGTTTCGAAACCTCACTCATTGGCATTCGTGATCTTTCTTGTCCACTTCGGGCTTAAACCTTTCCTTAAACATCATTCAATTAGCCATTTCCTCTCATAATGTGCCCCATCTCCCTTATAATGGTTCTCTTTTAACTTACTCTTCTTAGAACTTCTTCATTAATTACCCGATTTAACCAATTTATCCTCTCAACTCTCCTCCGGTACATTGTTTCAAAACTTTCCAAATATGTATTTTCACTTTTCCTTGGGGTCCGTGTCACAGATCCATACCGAACAATACTTCATATGTAACAGATCACCAGTTTTTACATCTTCGGGTCTAGTTGATATCGGTAGCATTCTCTTCTTGTTGAAAGCACCCTTGGTCATTGCTATTTTTGACTTTATCTCCTGCTTACAGTTTGCGTCTTTTAAAATTAAACTTCTTAAATATTTTAAAGGCAACACATTCTCCAGTTATTATTTTCCCCCTCTACTTTACAGTAGTTCCTTTCTCTAGGACATACTCATTACCTTCGACTTCTTGATATTAGTTCGTATCCATGGTCGCTTCCAGCTTCAATTAGTTTGTTCATATAAGTTTTAAGCTCTTTTTCTTTTTCACTACTACTACAACTCGTATTTATCTGTACTTATCACACTTCCCCTATTTTACAATATTAATATTCTTCCAAAAAGCCTTAACAAGCCATAAGTTGACAATAGATAGTGATAAGCAACATCCTTGCGTTACTTCTCTCCCTATTCTCACCCTATTGGTGTAACCGTTATCCAATCTCACTTGATATTTTTGATTCATATAAAAGTATTCTATTAATCTTATATATTTCCAGTCATTTCTTATTTCAATGCGCATCTTCATCAGTTTCTTCCAGTCTACCTGGTCTAATGCCCTTTTACAGTTGATGATACCGGCATATAGGTCTACTTCTTCCTTGAAGTTTATAATTATTATCGATAGATTGTTTGGCACTGAAATGGCATCTCTATTTCTTTTTCCCTTTGTGAAACCAAATTCTTCCTCGTGTAATACCTACTTTGTCTTATTTTCTAGCCGCTTGATTAATATGCTAGCCACTATCTTCGCTACGTGTGATATCAAACTGGTGAGCATGTAGTTGCTGGATTTTTTGGCTTGCCTTTTCTTCTGTAGTGCAATCATTGTCACTTCTAGGAAGTATTTGGGCTACTCTCCAGTGTTTTCTATTTTGTCTACTAATTTATAAAGAACCTTAATACCATTTTCACCCAACTCTTAAATAAATCTTCTAGTCTTTCATCATCACTTGAAGTGTGTTTGTCATATCATTTATGGTATTTACTACTTAGTTACTCAGTACATTAAGCTGTTTTTTGATCCTCTTCCATTTGTTCTTTCAATTTAATTACAAATATTCTGGTCTACTATACTTATTATATAGTTCTCCCAAATTGCTATAATATATACAATATATATCTGATCATTCCCTATCTAGAATCTTCTATTTCCTGTATTAAAACTAAGTTGCTTTTAATCCATCCTAGTTGCTTTCCTTCCATCCTAGTTCCTTCATCTTCGCTTACCCTTAGTTTACCCTGAAAGTTAGCAAGCTTACCTTGTGTGATTCTACCAGGGTGCAGCTTGTAAAATAGGGCTATAATACAATACGTCAAGGTAAGACTGCTAACTTTAGAGGTGAATGGATTGTACATCATGTTTACCAGCCGATTCTTTGTAATTCCATTTTAGCATGGCATATCTCATTTACATGCTCTTATTTAACCTTGTCAGTCTCTTTTCTTAGCTCGTTGTTCATTCTCCTGTATTTTTGTATTTCTTTGTCCACCGTTTATATTATTCTACATTCTCCTTTCTGCTATCTTATCGAGTGTAATCCATGGTTTATTTGGTTTCCTTTTCCATTTTCCGATTTTCTTCTCCAGTGTTTTCAGCAGGCACACTTTCACGTTGTAACACACTATCTCAGAACTTATATTTTCATTGATCTCATCTAAGTTTTCTTTCAATGTCTCCCATAATCTAATTTGTGCACTTTTGAGGTTCTATGGATCCTATCTCATCTTCTTTTTTCCATAATCTTGGTTTTATTCAATTTAGTAGAGAGGTTTGCAGCCCTCTTATTGAGGTCTGAGTGAATGTCCTCTGACGACTTTGTTTTCAAATCGTTCACCCTACTTATTAATCTTTTCTGGATGAGTACAAGGTCTATCTGATCTTTTCCCAGGCTTGACCACGAGTATAGTCTCCCACGGTGTGTCTTGAATCGTGATTTCTGACCACCAGTCCATAACTCTAACTTAGCCCAACAATCTTGTTTACTCTTTTATTCCTCTTTCCTAGTACATATTTTAAATTCATTTATTTTATTTATTTAAGGTATTTAACGTGCACTTTCTGAACCAACTGATTAAATTAGTACACGATAATTTCCATGAGCAAGTGTGAAAGTGCTTACTAATTTTGCCGGGAAAGGTATTTTCAGATACCTTCCAGGGTTTTGTTTCATTCTACAATCAAAATGGAACTTATAGCTTTACTTACCATCCTAAGGAAGTTGTGCTACGTATTGTTTTCGCTCAATAAAAATTCGTTGACCTTGGCTGGGGTTGAATCCACGAACAACTGTTTCTTGGGAGATAGCTTTACCCCAAGACTATCGAGATTGACCCTAGTTCATATTGTACTAATATGTTACGCTAGACTCCTACTCACCACAATTCTCTTCCAAACACCCATTATTTTGATTCACACTTTTCCTCTTCCTGCTTTCCCAATTTTATTTATATATGATCATACATATTTTCCACCTCTCAATTGTCATGTGTCCAAAGTTGGCACATACCCTTGCACTATAAGAATATTTACTGTATTGCACCTAACTTAATGTACACTCGATTATCCCTGAAACGTATTTTCCTGATGAATTACACTATGGCCCTATCTTATGAGCGACACCATAGGAAGGACGTTCAGATAAGCCTAGTATCTTTCAGGTTAAACGGAGTGTACCGTACATTAACCTGTCATTATATGCTTGCACTTTAATATTACTTTGCAATATTTATTTTTACATCACAATAAATACACCTCTTTCGGCAGTTCATCCTCCCGAATAGCACAAGTGATATTATCCAATCTCGATATCCTCCTGGTATTTTCGATGAAATTTACTTACACCAAAAATAAATCCTTTATATATACTTAATAATATTCATGATTTTTGTTGGTAATGGGAAATTTGAGATTAGTAAATTAAGAAAGAAAACTTTGAATACTAACATAATAATAGCTTGATATTTTGTGCGAACAACTCCACATCAAGTAGTCATGTAATAATAATAAATTAATATTAGTGTCCTCCTCCGTCTGTGTGAGCCTGAGTTGTCGGGAAGTGTTGTCGCCGAGGATGGGGGAGAAGACTGGATATATGATTATGTGGGCTCGTGATTGATGTTCTGCTTGAGTTTTACAGTTGTTATTGTACTTCTATGTGCTACTAAAAATATGATATTGATAAGACATATTAAAGGATATGAAAAAACTGAATAGCTTTACTTAGAAGCGTGTGACCGAACGAAGTATGCAAGTAATGCTTAACCAATAACCTGACTGTCGTCTAGGTGATCCCACATGGTTTATGAACCCCGGTACCCTGGGCTCAACGGTAGCCCTCCAATACACGTACTGATGATCCGGTCCTAACTAGCGTAGCCTCAAAACGTGAAGAGTGACCCGCTAGACTCGATGGTGATTAGTCAGCCCTGTTACTTTGAACTCTCGTACTATTAATAATGGCGTCAAGCCTATATGTTGTCAGCTCATATGTTCTATTTGGTTAATAGTTAATCCCAATAGCTTGCAATACTTGTTTTGTCATTTACAATCCGGAACACAACAATATTAAACAAACACATGCCTCAATTTAGGCCATGTCAATTACATTAGTAGCAAATAACAATTTTATTTGTTGATAAATAGGTCAACAAAAATATTGAAGTTTACAATACATAAAAATAGAAAACCTGAAAACAATATGATGATAAGTTTACTGTTGAAAAAATAGATATAATATAAATAATAGATAACTAAGAAAGAAAACTTTGAATATTAAACATAACAATAACTTGATGTTTTGTGCGAACAAATCCACGGCAAGAAGTCATGTAATGTGTCGATAAATTAATATTAGTAATGAATAACAATTTTATTTGATGTTATAGTAATTATATATATATATATAAAGATTACTGGAAAATCTGAGAATAGAAATGTTTGTTTAAATATGTCAACGTTTATTTCTATTTTCAGATTTTCCAGTTCTACTCGTTTCAGTTTCCTGACATTTCGAGTTCCTAGAAAGTTATTCTTGTCTGATGCTTTTTTTCTATCAGAAGATTTGAATAAGGGATTAATTTTATCAGTAATATGCTCTATCAACAACACCTCAGTAGCTTACTGCACGTCCCGTATAATAATACATAAGTCTCACGTAAATTAGGAACGTTATTCTAAAATGCTAGATTGAAACTAATACAAACTATTAATTTTATGGATTACATTTACATTCTCTGAAGTATATATGGAGCGAGGTTCGCGGATGAGAATTGAAGCCTTATAGGTACGGATGTTATTTTATACATCCACGCAGATCTCTAACTATAATTATATTTCCAACAACTACACACACTCCTCTCTTTGTTTTATTTTAAATACAAATTTAAAAGGGGAACTATCTAGTCGTATAAAACATTGACCTATGCAAACAGCCTCTTTAAACCTAGTGAGATGCCCAGAGGGACTTAACGGGAAAATAAAATGGCTTTTTAAAAATATATTTTAAATATTTCTACCAGTAGACTAAGTCGGAGCTGGAATGAGAAAAAATTGTGATGGATGACTTATATCTATCTATCTTCTTGGTCTCAATTTCACACACACACTTCATTTCCTCCTCTCTCCGTATGGGAAAACCACGTGTTCCTCAGAGAGAGGAACTTTTCATTCCTTTCTATTCAATAAGGGCGGCGTATTACCCCCGCAAATTTTCCTTGTACACATCCCTTGTAGATCCCCTTTCCTCTCCTTATTTCCTCTTTACCTCTCAGTTCTTTCTCTCTTTCATTTAAGGATCTATATTCTCCCGCTCTTTCTCTTTCTATCCGACTTCACCAAGTCGACTCGATTACGAAGGCATTGTGCGTGAAACGATGGAAAGGCGCGGTGAGGCGACTTACAGTTAAGCCTACGGGCTCTATATTTAAACAAAGCGGGAGAAAAATATAATATGCATGCTACAAAATTTATATCCATTAAAAACAAGAAATGTTTCGTTTTATTAAATGAAAATTAAAGTTTTCTTTCAGGCACCTGAGATATAAGTATGTAGTTGATAAATCCTTAGAAAGCATAAAACAACAAATTCAGCTTAATCTCGCTCAAACAATTTAATTATTTTGTTTTTAAAGTCAAGGATGTTTAAGAACGTATTGTATCACTGTTAGCCTTTTATCATTATTTTAACCGGAAAACATAGATTCTCCGAGCACATTTTCATTTTAAAATAATCTATTAAGCTGGGACCCACTTCGATGGCGGCATGGTCTAAGGCTTTACTCTCACAGTAGACTAGATTTCCAATTATATGGATATCAAGGTTCGAATCTCAGACAGAGGTATTGAGGATTGTTTTTCCAAACTGGTTCTCCACTCTCTCTCTCTCCCTCCATGCGAATGTGGGTACACTATCTCTAAATATAGCCCTCCTCGCCCATAAAAGCACTAGCGTAATAAATAAATAAGCCTATATATCCTGAACGGGTAGTAAGACGCGGTGTTGAAAACAAAATTATATTATGTTCAATGGGGGAGGGGGGGGGGGAGAGGTTACCTACCTGAAAGGACACGCCGGTATTTCTTATGGGAATGTCAGCTGATGCTTCAAAACAATAAAAACAATCCGCGATTATCTTAGAACGTTATGTTGCGATCCTGTTTATAAACTAACTTTATTTGTTTTGAAAAGGTTAGCTCTTTGTTTATAACATATTTTATTGGATCCCAGAATTACGAGATTTCCCGCAAAACGTTGAAAATGAGCCAATGAGTTTTTAATTATAAAACTTAAACAATAAGATTTTTAGATTTATAGGGACAAGAAGGCACTACTATCTGATTTTGATCTGATTATTATCTAATTATATTATTTTGCTTTTTACATAAAATATTACGTTTTTATTCAAATGTACTCCTAATCGGCAATTGACAGTAATAGTAGACAAGACAAATCTCCTGATACGAAAAATTTAAAAATAGAAAAAAAACCCAGAGCATATGTCACAAGATATCCGGAATTTCCCCTGTGGGGGAAAGGACTGATCCCTAGTGTCAGTATAAGTGTATAAATGAGTTGATACGAATATTTTAATAATTATCCAATCCGAATATTGTCGGTACAATATGGCGGCCAGTGAGCCAACAAGAGACAGAAAATTTTGACATAAAAAGTTTGATGACCCCTGGTTTACAGTATACTACTGTACACAACATTTCAAAATGACGACCCAAAATGGTTCTGTGACCATCAATTTGAGTAAACCCTTAAAACTGTCAAATAACGCTCTAATTAGTTCTTCCTGTGCAACAGTCAGAATAAACTTTTGTAGTCATTGATTGGATCGCCAGCCATTGACGGTGTTGCTGCTGCTACTCTTTCATTCAAAGCGGATATAAGACCGGTCTCTGTAACGCCTCATCGCCTTCAATTACCATCCCCCCCCCCACCCCTGGCGTCGGTAATCCTCAGGCAACACTTGAGCCCAAAGGCCATTCCGTTGAGAAATAATTGGTCTCTCGTGAGAAGGCCGGCTTACCTCAAGTTTCAGATGCTTGGATCATTTTAGTAATATACAGGTACAATGACAACAGTCAGCAGTGTGTCACACTTTAGTGATATCAAGGTACAATGACTAGAGTCAGCAGTGTGTCACACTTTAGTGATATCAAGGTACAATGACTAGTCAGCAGTGTGTCAAACTATATTAATATCAAGGTACAGTGACTACAGTCAGCAGTCTGTCACACTGTATTAATATCAAGTTAGAATGATTAGTCAGCAGTGTGTCACACTATATTAATATCAAGGTACAATGACTACAGTCAGCAGTGTGTCACACTATATTAATATCAAGGTACAAGTGACTACAGTCAGCAGTGTGTCACACCTTAACTAATAAACAGGTAGAGTCCGAATTTTTTCCAGAGAGGAGTCCGTTGTGCCCAAATCACACAACCATTTAGGATATTCGAACCCTGTAAGGTCACAGCTTCTTGTACAATGTGCCAGTGGTCGCAGGGTATAAGGCTTCAAACTCGCTATATACTGGATGAGGTCAGAGTTCAAATATCCACTGAGTGCATTGAGAGCGATATTGCACATGTGATGTATCAGAGGAGGGGAAGAGGGTGTTATCCCGTATTCTACACAAACTAATGTGGGTGCATATCCTTAGCTATCCCCCTTCATTCATACATCTTATGTTGTAAGCCTTATATTTAGAACCATGTGTAGGATACTCATGATTGAATAGGTGGTCACGTGGACAAGAACGTCAGTCTCGTAATGGTTTGTGTTTTCAGATAATAGAGATATCAGGGTATTAATAAAGGCAGGGTGTATTGTTGTGATCGCTGCAAACTGCCCCCCTCCCCTCGTTCACAAGAATACAATCACACGTCCTCTTGATTCTACCGCTCTCGATTAGTGTGCACAACGGTTCTGGTAGAAACGATATTTTAGAAAATACCAACATATGTTCCTGAGGCCATCATTGTTACAATTTTTTTGATTTATGTTAATTTTTTTGAATTTATATTATCAATCAGAAGACACATTTTAATATCACATGACTTGACGTATGAATACGTGAAAGTAGATTTAGTAGGTTTGTCTAATTGTCAGATAAGATTTTTGCGTTGAATGTGTGCGGAGCTTGGACAATGAGTTGTTGCAGGTTCCTATGAATAATAATTATAGGTTAACATATCTATACATGTATTTATTATTAGTACAAGTACCTGGAACCATTCAAATATCCATTACTCCGAAACTGTTGACAATTAGACAATTAATGTTGACTGGACATATCTGATCTGGTATGAACCCGGGAATACGCCCTTGAAGTATTTACATAAAGTTCTGACTAATTCCGATTGATTCAATTTCCAGAACATTGATAACAATCAAATGTCATGACAATTCAGAAGTTAGAGTTGTTAAAACTAATAGTAGCCACTTCTGTCGGGCCGCCATGTGCCTATTTGCGTGTATCACTCGGAGAGGGTAGAGTTTGGGGCGGGTGTGCGTTGGAGGGGGGAAGGGAGCGGTTTGAAGATCGAGCCCGACGTAATCGCCACCGTTACCATCCATACATAGATATATGTGAGGCTGACACCTCATTATCTACCGGAGGAAATTAGATTAGTGTTTTAGGCAATGTTGGAGGGACAATTTTATTTTCCCCCAGTTCCTAAGCTTGAATTATGTAAAATGAGCCATTTCTCAACTTATTACGACCTGCTCATGTGCCACAATTTCCAAATGGAAACTAACATCCTTACAGAATTAAATATCATAGTTATACATGTTGTACCGAAGCATGTGGAATACACTTCAGCTAGACACAAAAACAATGTATGGACTTCAAATAAACAAGTGTCCCATTTGACCTTGTTTCCAAGTTACAGACAGGTGATTCCATTAAACTGTCTGTATACCCCACTATATATATATATATATCTCGACCTGTTGACTAGGTATATTCTATGGGTATTCCTGATTATTACAAACAACTGGTATTTTTAAATAGTGCGGCATTCTACAACATGACTACAGGCTCCAATTAAATCTGAAGGTAGCCATTTTGAGCACTTCCTATAATGTTAATCAGCTCCACATTTCTGGAGTACAAACATGCTAAAGCTCGGAAACAAGGTCAAATGGAACACATGTATATATGAACTATTTTAGTTGTTTTTATGTCTCCTATCTACCACTGAAATGAGTCTCATATGTTACGATACACCTGTAAGCCTATATTGCTTTAAAGCAATAACAATGCAATACTTACTTGCTCTATTGAATAAGGAACTCTTAGTAAGGTTCATTGCTGCACTTAAATAAGTATGCAACCTCTCCCTATCTTGAGCCAGTTCTATCCAGTCCACCTCATTACACCCTATCCCTATCTTGAGCCAGTTCTATCCAGTACACCTCATTACTCCCTATCCCTATCTTGAGCTAATTCTATCCAGTACACCTCATTACACTCTATCCCTATCTTGAGCCAGTTCTATTCAGTACACCTCATTACTCCCTATCCCTATCTTGAGATAGTTCTATCCAGTACACCTCATTACTCCCTATCCCTATCTTGAGCCAGTTATATCCAGTCCACATCATTGCACCCTATCCCTATCTTGAACTAGTTCTATCCAGTCCACCTCATTGCACCCTATCCCTATCTTGAGCCAGTTCTGTCCAGGTTATATAACTACATCATATCCCAATCCATCTAATTATCTACTTCAGGTTCCCTTTAATGTTATCCTCCGATCTGGATCTGGGTTTGCCAGTCAGTACCCTGATTACGGTTCTAAATTCTTCCGTTCACGCAGCATGTCCTGCCCACCGTAGTCTATGAGACTTTCTTTTCCTAATAACGTCTTGTGATGTGTAACTCAACAATATGTAGCCTCCTCCACTCCCCAGTAGTCTCATCCTTTTTTAGACTAATTATCTTCTTAAAAATCTTGTTATATATTATTATTGTTATTAGCACCGCGTCTTACTACCCGTTCACGTCGTACGCCCTTACGCTAATGTGTAATGATAGGGTGATTGTGAGATGAAATGGAGGACCTACAACTTAACGTGGAATCCGAACCACGGTGGAGGCCTGGCATTCCCCACATTCACAAGTTGTGATTAATACACGTCTTGTCAGAGGTGAAGGAAGGGTTTGGCAATCAGATAAATCTGTACCGGGACCGAGGATTGAGCCCCGGCCGCCAGCACAGAAGTCTGACACCTTACCCCTAGACCAGCAGGTCACCCGACCTTTTTATTGAACACCCGAAATTTGTTGTCGTCAAGTAAGGTAAGAGACCACGCTCCACAACCATGGAGAACAACTGGTAAAATGAATATAAATTAGCAATACATGTAGGTTTAAAATGTCTCGATATGTAAACATATTTATGAAATAGCAGATAAGTTGTTTTAAAGTGTGTGTAAACATTTTAAAATTTCAAAAAGAGTTTGTTTTAGAAATAACAATAATACCGTAATAAAAACGCTTGTTTAGGTGTTCTTAAAATGTACCCGCATATGCACGAAGGGAGTGCTGAAAACCATTTAGAGGAGAACAACTCAGACTCGTCTGAGATTCGAAATCCAACCTCTTAGTCTTTGTAAAGTAAGAATTGATGAGCTAGACGTTTAGTCGATCCACAGTTTTTTTCTTATTTAGCACCGCGTCTTACTACCCGTTCGGGTTATACGCTTTTAGTACTAATTACTCTAATGGATTAGGAATTGGGAAGGTTGAATTAGAGGAAGTGAGCCCGCATTTGCGTGGAGGGAGAGTGGAAAACCATTTAGGAACCCCCCCCCCAGTTCACCCGACCGAGGGTCCACTGTTCTCGTGCCTAGTGTTGTTGATATCAATAGTGTTGGTAATAATAGGTTCAATAGTAGTATAGTCCACTTGCGGGGCGAATAGTTTAACATCTAAGGTGCTACTATCTCAATAGATTAGACTACCGATGACGGGTAGATTGAGGTTCGAATCTCGGTCGGGTGTACTGAGGGTGATTTTTCCAAAATTGTTTTTTACCCTCCCTAGACGCTAATGTGGATACACTTTCTCTAAACATAACTTTCCCATTAGCGTGATTAGTTCATAAGCGTAAAACCCGAACGGTTAAAAGAAGTGGTAGTGGTACTAAAAAAAAATATTTATATAGTTTCATATTAAGATAATTACCATATTCTCATTCAAAAAGTGTGAAGTCACTTTGTAGATATTCAGTAAAAGTGTAACTTGGCCTTCGTCCAACGTTTCTCAATGAGTTTCTTGTGTGCCCCCTTGAGGTGAACACTTCAAAGTTACAAGTTAGTTCGACAGCTCTACAACAAACTTAGCTATCTCCTCTTTTCTTAACAAGGCCGTTTTTAAACAACAAACCAACAAGAGTATCATGTTTGAATATTATATTACATAGACTTAATAGCGTAAATGGCTCCCTTTATAGCCGGCGTGCCTTTGGATATCATCTCTCACTTTGCCATTGACTTGAAGAAAGCGCCATTGCAAACACCTCTGCTTTGTACTTTATGAATCTCTAATGGCTTGATGTCATTCAATCCATTTTACACTCTGTTACCTACAAAATGACGTCGAGGGATGTGTTCACTCTACATTGGTAGTACTGTATAAAGCTTGCCACACACCGAATCGGATCGTAACCAATCGGAAAGGTCATAATTAGAACCTTAAGAATGGAAACGAGTCCGGATTCAATTCATGTCAGTCGGAAGACAGCAAACAAAAAAGATACATCGATCTTAGTGGTTTGGTGATAGTGAGTGATAGCAGCAGTGACTAGCAGGTGATGATGGTTATTGTGTGCATTGCTGCCAACAAAGAAGAGGAAGAAGAAACGACTTCAAAATACTTGTAGTGCTCGTTATTAATGCAACATCGAATTTATGAGAGTCACTCCCACTCATTTTCCTTTTTAACACGCTCATAATAATATTTCTTATCAAGCTCATAAATTATAGGTTGGTATTGAACTAAATTGAGTATTTCTTTGTCAAAATATTTTTTTTAATAAACATAAATTGTCGAGAAACTGGAAACTAACATCAACAGGTGTAAACTGAGTGCAAGTGTAGATGATGCACTAATCCAGTCCTGAGGACGCATGCGCGTAGCTTCGGAATCCATCGGAGCTCGTCAAATTATTAACTTCTGGAAAACCGATTCGTTCTGTTCCGATTCAACGTTGACGTATCCGATCCAATCCGAGCCAGTGTGCAGACAGTCAACAATTCCCTAGGCGTTCCGTTCTGTTCTGATCCAGTGTGTGGCAAGCTTAATAAAAGTATTTCTTGGTTTTCTTTGTGACTGCTTTCAAATGTGGCCATGCTGCTTCTGCTGAAGAAGAGGAATGATATACCCAGAAAACTACATAATCAAGCGTGTTGTTGTGTTTTAATTGTGAGCTTTGGGGCCTGGTACATTTGTAGGCCTCAAGCTCTTTCGTCCTCTTTTCTATATTTAATTGAACACAGCCGTTTTGCTCCGTTTCTCCAATGTTAAATATACTGTATGTGAGTAGCCTATAGCATAGTATTCATTTAGATAACATTTATTTAATTAGGGTAGGAATTTTAAATAACCTTTAATAACTGTTATTTCAAAGGTAGTGAATATTCCATTTATCTATTTTTTCCTATTTTTATAAATGTTTTGTTTAGCTTTTCTAATAGTTTTACTAAATGTTTTCTCAACTTATAAATAATTATGATAAAAAAAATCTTAGCTAGAATAAGGTTTCACTTAACTATGTTGCCAATTCCTTAAAACTAGGGCTGGGCCGATGCCGATAACCGATCCGATTTATATGATTATATGTGATATTGGCACAATCGGCCAAGGATAATCGGTTTTATTGTGCCGAAACTTTACGCCGATAATTCAAAATCTATGGATTTGTTTTAAATTCTCAAGTCATGAAAATATAATTCATAGTTCAAACAAAAATATTTAAATACAGTATCTTGCATGTAAACACACATTCTTTAATTCTGCGTTAGATATTTTATTTTATAATAAACAGCAAAACCAACATTCTAAACAAAATAAACCATTCAATTTTATCTACCTTAAGCCTTATTTCAAACTATGAAACACTTTATAAATATATAAGCGATAAAGATTTCCTCAAATAGCACAATAAAACACTATAAAAAACATATTAGGTTGGCCAGTATGATTTTATTTGTGGATTTAAAAAAAATTAAAACTACATCACAGTATGGCTATAAGTAACGTAATTATAAATTGACAACAAACCTACTATCATGAATAGTATCAAAGTGGCAAAATCAAAATCAAACAATCCTTATTTTTGAGTATTGTTACTGTACACTTTTGTAACATTGTATTAAGAAAACTAAATCGTCATCGGTTATCGGTAATATCGGCAGCACTATATCGGTCGGCAATATTTGAAAAAGGGCTTAGTGGTCCAGCCCTACTTAAAACAGTAAACAAGCGTTAGAAGTAGTATTAATTAATTTATGTTGAGTGTTAGCAAGAGTTAAGCTATTGGTGGATGTAGTCATAAGAGGCCTTGAAATGGCAAACTTCTGGAATGCTAAAATAAAAACGATGAGATACATAATAAAAAAAAATTGAATTCTAAAAGATTCATAGGATAGTAAAAATAAATAAAAACTGACATTTAACCCGCAAGGAAACCACAAAAACACACGTGAGGGGGGGAGAGGCAGGGGGGGAGGGTTATAGACCACACATCAAGTTTAATTGTCAAATAAAATAAACTATAAAATTATATTAAATGTAAATTTAAACTGTTAAATACAGTAAAAGTGTTTTTCTAAACTGACCAACAAATTTTCTTTCTATTTTAAAACCCATATGGCCCACGGTATCAAAAATGTTATCCACCCCTGCCTTAGGATAATAATCCTTGGTTCTATAGCTCCTTGATGGTTGACTTTATCTCGAATGCTTGGGATTCCAAATGTTTAAAAACACGAAGGAAAAATGTCGATAAGAACCAAGTCTTGGGCACGTGGTTTCCTACATGGTATCATCATTAGTTGTAAAAAAATATGACTTTAATGTATGGTTTGTTGACTTCGATCATTGCTCGCTTCCAAAAACGTAATGGATCATCTACTTTATATATTGTAGTCTTGGACTGGTTTTGAGACGTAGTTTATTTCTTGTGGTCCACTCGACAACAATCTTCGATATTACTTTGTCCTATATTATTATTATTATTATTATTATTATTATTATTAGAACCTTGTCTTACTATCCGTTCGGGTTATACGCAACTTGGTCCTATAGAGGAACCGTTTCAAATCATATGGCAGTACTTGACTAGAGAAGGTGACCTGGTGGTCTAGGGGTAAGGTGTCAGACTTCTATGCTGGCGGCCGGGGTTCAATCCTCGGTCCCGGCACAGATTTAATACCAAACCCTTCCTTCACCTCTGACAAGACATCTTGTGAATGTGAGGAGTGCCAGGCCTCCACCGTGGTTCGGATCCCACGTTAAGCTGTAGGTCCTCCATTTCATCTCACAATCACCCTACCATTGAACAACGTAAGTAGTATAACCCGAACGGGTAGTAAGACGCGGTACTAATAATAATAAAAATAATTGACTAAAGAAGAGTACTATATTACTACCAGTCTGGCTCGCTTCAGCTGTAAAATGGTCTAAGATGTCACTCTTGTAATAGACTGGACTGCAGATGATGGGAGACAATGAGTTCAAATCCCAGTTAGGTGTACTGAGGGTAGTTATTCCCAAATGGTTTTACACCATAAAACTACGTAAATGCGAGTATAATTCCTCTTAATTCAACCTTTCTCATCACTAGCACATAAGTATGGTTAGAGAACAGTAAAAACTATCTCTCTGGGCCATCCGCATTGAATTAAACTAATTGGCTGGGAAATAAAAGGTTGGAGGAAATGTACACGTATTTGCGTGGAGCAAGAGTGGTAAGCTATTTATCAAAAACCAACACACGAACACAAAACCGGAATTCAAACCCCAATCTCTCCATCACAAGCGAACTATACTATACAAAATATTGACATTTAGTTCCGGTGTCTCCAGTCGTGTGTGTCCAAACCACTGGTTACCAACCTTTTTCAGCTGATGCCCCTCTTGGTGGATCATTAAATTTACACCATCCTTTTTCCCTCCCCTCACTATTTATTCTGTTTGGTTATTAAAAATATCTAAAATAGTTTTGTTTTCTAGTAATTTATTTATTTTATAAAAAAATCAATGTAACACTCGCAGGATTGTGGTACAAAATAACGACTAAAAATTAGTGTGATAGTTAGTTGTAAATTATTTGTTTTCATTAATTCTTGAATATTTGGTTAGATGTTTGACAAAACTGCAAATCCCTTTCCTCTTCAGGTCAACAACACACTTATGAGAGTCAGAGTTGAAGTTTAGGTGGTGTCGCACGTGGCCAAAAAGGGGAGGAGGGTAGAGAGGATGAAGGGGGGGAATCTGAGTCTTGCGAGTTTGGAAATAAACAAGTGTATTCGTAAGAGCGTCTTCCATTTTGCTGGTCACCTAATAGATGAATTATTACAAATGGTAGGCAGGGTTAACCTTACCACAAGAAAAAAATGTTTGACGGGAAGGTTGAGTTTTGAATATAGGTGTGCTGCATAGTAGTTTTTTTTATGTGGTTTGTGAATATCTATTTTCCATCTCCTCTACATGTTAATGAGAGTGCATATCCTCTAAAACTACCCTCTTCATGTCTACTTACTATCTATTAGAGTACTAATGAAACAAAACATACATACGACATACGAAACTACAGGAAACAGGTTTGGTTGTGATTGAAATGTACCAAATAATGCCATTCTTGTGGAAGGTTAGTTATGAAAACCCGTATTGATTGAGTAAAGAGAAGACTTGGGAGAAAGTGGTTAAAAAAAAGTTTGAAGAGGCGGACAAAGATACAGCAAGAGAATTATTAATCAATAAAATAAACTCATTACAAACTGTTTGGAGGAAAGAAGCCAATAAATTACGGGGCGCTTTTAAAGTAAAGAGCAGGGAAAGAAGATTTTTACCAACACGACTTTGATATTTAGATCTACTTTCATACATATACGGCCAATACACACCATTTACATCCATTTAAAACATTCCATAGGTAGCTTAAAGTGATTTATCTTTCTATTTAAGTATCAGGATCAATATGTATATGTGCTGTCAGTAATACGAAGGAATGAACTGCATTTCTTTGGGGGCTGGTACTGGACAGTTAGAAAGAACGCAAATATTTATGAACTGATGAAGCAACCTAACATAAGCCTAAAGCAGAAAAGCAAGAGACTACAATGGGAAGGACATCTAGTCCCCATCGCATAAGAAAGAATTCCTAATAATGCTTTCATTGGTATATTCATAATCAAGAGACCACTAGGCTGTCCTCGCACACCTTGGAAAGATGATGTGGGAAAGGATGTAAAGGCTTTGTGTATATTCAGAGACCAGAGATAACTGGCTATCAATAGAGGAAGGTGGAGGCTAATTATTGGTGCTTGGTATGCTCTACAGGGCCTGTAATCGCTGGATAGGCGAAAGTAATATCAAAGATATATTATCAATTTTCTAATAAACTAGGCAAAATAAAGAAAATAATTTACGGTGCACGATGTTTTAAAAACATGCTTAGCTTGCATTATATTGATAAAGTTTTTTTAACGATACAAATTTAGAACACTGTGCACAAAATCTGCGTGGAAAAACTGACTGCATAAAAAGTTCACAGACTGTCAAGCTAACACATATTTGGTTTGTTTTTTAAAGTATTCGACAAACTTGTTTCGCATTTCCTTTGCCTCACTTATAAGATTTATATTCTGTCCAATTTGAAGTCCATAAAGGTTTGAATCTAGCATGGTGAAGCCTTCTCTGAATGTCCCGTCTTCAATGTTTTCTGTGTTCCGTACCTCTCTAGGCGGGTATTAAGAAACTGAACGTTTACGTAAAAAATTGTGTAAAACACAATTTGAAGTACGTACAACTTTTTTTGTCTTCTCTAGACTTAAACCTACGGCTATGTGGAGAATTCTTGAATGAGATACTGGATTGCCAAACACATTTTCAACCCCCCTTTGGCCTTATGACATACGATGATTGAATATAATGTTATCTTCTGGCAGCTCCCTGACATTCAAAGGCTCCATAATTTCTCAAAGAAAAGGCCTCAACACCAACAAACACATAGCTTAGAACCTGGGCTCAAGTTTATTTCCCCTTAGGATTTGTCAGATCCTCCGAACATAGTTTCATGTGGAAAGTGGTGTTTATCAGTACACCTCCGTCAGATATGCATCCATTCCTCCCAATATCAACAAGTAAGAATTGTTAGTTGGCATCTACTACGTCCATCAAAACCATGCTATCAAAACCGTTGTAATTCCTGTAGAAAGCTCTACTGCCCTTCGGAGGAATTATTCGGATATGTTTCCCGTTCACTGCACCCAAGCGATTGGAGAGGTTCCACTTTGTTTAAAATTCGCACCCAATTGTTGTCCATTAATCATAAGTTTTGGAAACTAAAACAGAATACTCACATCTTTATGAAATCTTAATCCTAAACCACCGATTGTCATGATTTTTTTTTTCAGAGTGAGGAAAGAGTCATTGAGTCTGATGAGATGGAAGGAAAGTAAGAAAGCAACGACAATATGAACAGTGTGACAAGAGAACCAAGCCCAAGTACATCACGTCAATATACAGGTGCTGGTTCTCTTATCATCCACAACGTCGACTGTCAGTTGACCTTCCAGGTTGATAAAGCACCTAGACCAGGATCCTTATGAAGTACTTGACATAATTAAGCACCGATTATCCAAGCCTTTGGAAAGCCTGATTAGATTTGATCATCTTGTGCAGAGCTAGATGGAAAAACTAAAAACACTTAAGAACACTCAGCAGCGAATAGTCACTGAGAGACTAATTAACGATGCGCTTTTTAATGAAGAAATAGGCCAACCTAATATGTGTAGTCATGTTGCAGCATCTAGTTTATTTGGCAAAAATGGCTATTCTTTCCCATATAGCACAGGAAGGAGAGCCATATTCCTACCCCAGACCATCTTCAGAAGAACAGGCAGCCCAATCCTTTTTGGATACAAGTGGACAAGGTCAACCACCATATTCAAGCCCTGTATCAACCCCGGCCGGACAAACAAGTAGCTTGCCACCAGAGTATTAAACGGTTTCTTCCCCACCTCACGACAATGGGATTGACCCTTGATCCAAGCCCTCCAAGAGAATAACATCATATTGAAAAGTCAACAATTATTTTGAATTACTTCAGATATTACACGATATAGTTATTTACAATCTAGTGAATTAAAAATTATGTTATCTTTATGGGCTGGATGTTACTTTGTAAACTTTGAATTTTTTTTCCGCTTACGTGAATAGCAAACGTTATTTTTGACTTGTGTACTCTTCATTTTTACATCAAACTAAAATTTTCTACTTTTAATATCCCAGACTTTGCAGTGTTCTGGGTAATAAATACGAGATTTTCTGTGTTTTCATTTTATATTTATGTAAATAATATTTATTTATTTAAAGTATTTAACGCACACTTGCTGAACCATCTGATTATATCAGCACACGAGTTTTTCTATGAGCTAGAATGAAAGGGCCTACCAATTTTGCCAGTCAAGGTATTTTCACATACCTTTCAGGGTTCTTTTAGATGCCACAAGCGAGATGGGACCGACGCCTTTACTTCCCCTTAAGTTATATTATGGATTTTTATCGCTCAAGAATAATTCGTCGACCCCAGATAGGTTTGAACCCACGAACATCAGGTCTTAAGGCAAGCACTTTAACCTAAGATAACCGAGGTCGACTCCCATTTGTGTACATTTAATTAAAAATAATTAAATTATAGCTAAAGAAATAAGATAAAGCAAACATTTGAAACTATAAAAAGAGAAAAGCTATGTACATGGAGTGATAATATCCCAGATATAGCAATTATTAGCATTTTTTTTTAATGGCCTTCATTGTTATAATAGCGCTGAAATTGAATTCTTATTAAACCTACTTGCATAACATCTATCAGAATTTCTCTAAAAAAACCCTTTCCTACCCCCTTAGATTAACTCGTCTATATCCGTTTTACTCGCGTTAATGAACAGATGATCAAAGGCGTGAATCTCACAATGATATAAATAGGTTTCTCGCGGTGGGCCTTACTAAGCCCGAATCTAGGTCGGCTTCCTTGATGGGAAGAGTAAGTGGGTTTCCACATGTCATTAATCACTACGGTTTTCACATTTTCTCTCCGCGCTAATGCGGATTCACTTCTTCTAAGTGATATTTCATCCTCCTTACCTTTTAGAATAAGTTGTTAATAGTATATGTATTGAATGCAATTATAAAATAATAATCGTTATTATTATTATTAGCACCGCGTCTTACTACCCGTTCGGGTTATACGCACTTACGCTAATGTATAATGGTAGGGTGATTGTGAGATAAATCTTTGCCGGGACCAAGGATTGAACCCCGGCCGCCAGCATAGAAGTCTGACACCTTACCCCTAGACCGCCAGGTCACCAATAATCGTTATTACATAACATATGATACATATGATCACGAAAGTTTGTTTTTTACTTGTGTTTTTTCAGGTATTTAACATGCATTTTCTGAACAGACTGAACAGATTATATCAGCACATGACTTATAAACTAACTTTAATCTAGAAGAGACACAACATCCAGCCCCCCAAACGTCAATGCTTCACTGTAAAAGGGAATAACCAACATTTCAATCGTGACTAATTTTTAGCTATGCCGGGAATTGATAAGGGACCCTTAGCTAATTAGACATACATTCTCCCAGATTAGCTTAGGTTTCTAACTTATTTATTGTCAAACTAATTATTATTTAAAACTAGTGTTTTGGTGTATCTACCACAGGTTGATTATGCTAATAACCAACCTAACAAAGCCTAACCTACAACTGATAAGTGCATGAAATATTAGGTAGAACCCGGTTCGGTGGCCACATAGTCCAACGCGCTAATCTCATACTATACCAGACTGCCAATTACGGGAAATCAGGGTTCAATCCTGATCAGGTGTACAAAGGGTGGTTTTCCCTAAATGGTTTTCCACTATTTCTCTCTCTTTCAATGCAAATGTGTGTGCACTTCCTCTAAATTAAACCTTCCTACTCCCGAACACATTAATGTAATTAGTATATAAGCATATAACCAGAACGGGTAGTAAAACGTGGGGCTAAAAAAATAGATTTAGTTTGTAAACAGGTATATTTATGTCGTAAGGGTGGATAAAATGGGAATTAACTATATTTTATTATTATTATTAATTGATTTTAAATTTGTATACGAAAAGGCCACGAACAGTTGGCCATGGCTGAAAACCAGGATGGACAGGTGGATACCAAATATGTCCAAGATTTGATCTTGTAACTAATTACAAGTAATTACTACCCGTGCGTAGCTACCATCACTTAGAAGTCGTGTCCCTAGGACGTGTTAGCGTGTCGGCCTAATAAAACCTCTCTCTCTCTACCCTTGCGTGCTCGTCAATTAAGTTGAAGTCGGAATAAAAAGTTTGTCACTCGCTACTGTCCACTTTCCGCTTCACGGTTGAAGCAAAACATGTCAACATGACATGGCCACTCGAGCACGCCATTTATAACCGGCACTGGATGATCGTGGAAGGTCAAGAGATTATTTTGGAGGGAAAATTTGGGGGGGGGGGGG
>CABEEJ010000611.1:110560-182143 GCA_901482245.1 Timema douglasi
GGGAAAATTTGGGGGGGGGGGGGTTGCGAGCGGAGCAGGGGTAACTAAGTTCATGGTCGCACGGACAAATAAAATCACTAGAAGAACTATCGCGATTGGATTGCTTTCTGTCTTTATGACCAAAGCGTTTTCACGCTCTTGGTATAACGGCTGGCTACGAGTGTTTAAAGATACACGTCATGTAAATGCGAGTACATTTCCGTAATATAGGTCTATGCCGTATTCCTACGTATCCCTAGGTGTAATTAGAATTACTGCCAGCCCGGCCGGCTAGTGAGACGCGATTAAGAAACAGAACCAAGGATCCAAATCTTTGTGGATTCGATCATTTCATGCCCTCTATTTCACAATATCCCAACCGGGTTTCGAACGAGCTCCTCTTAATATTGAGTGACTGCCAATTGAGCACTTGAGCATTTCCACCACGTCTTACTACCCGTTCGGGTTATACGCACTTACGCTAATGTGTAATGGCAGGGTGATGGAATGGAGGACCTACAGTTTAACGTGGAATCCGAACCACGGTGGAGGCCTGACATTCCACACATTCACAAGTTGTTATTAATACATGAACCACGTTAATGGTTTTTAGGGATTTCGTAAGCTTACGTTTAGAGGAAGTGTACTTGAATTTGTGTGGAGAGAGAGTGGAAAACCATTTTGAAAAAGCCACCCTCAGTACACCCGGCCGAGATTTGAACTTCTATCTCCTCATCATCGGCAGTCTAATCTAACACGAGAGTAACGCGTTAGACCAAGTGACCACCGAAGCAGGTCTGGGAAAATTGTCCTTAATCTATTGATTAAAACGGGTTACCTGATGGTCTAGGGGTAAGGTGTCGGACTTCTGTGCTGGCGATCCGGGGTTCAATCCTCGGTCCAAGCACAGATTTATCTGATTACCAAACCCTTCCTTCACCTCTGACAAGACATCTTGTGAATATGGGGAATGCCAGGCCTCCACCGTGGTTCGGATTCCACGTTAAACTGTAGGTCTTCCATTTCAGCTCACAATCACCCTACCATTACACATTAGCGTAAGTGCGTATAGCCCGGACGGGTAGTAAGACGCGTTGCTAATAATAATATTGATTATAACGTTGCGGTGTTGACTTATCGAGACGGAGTTTAGCGAATCAAGGAGAGAGGTGATGTAATTAATCCACAGTTATTGTATGACCCATTATTAAAAGAACAGTTGTAAGCGCTTGGACACTTTCATTCAAACATAAAATAAAATAGGAAGCGAACAGAAAGAAAGAGATGAAGATCCCCTCGTCCAAGTACTCGGCTGTCAGCGAACGGAAATGCCCCAAGGCTCCCATTGGCGTGTTCGGGATCTTATGGGCCGCTATACCATTATATATAGCGGTAGTAATATCAAGAAACGCTCACAGCTTACATAAGGGTACCAACACAACAAGAATAAAGAGGCCAATATTGGCACGCCATTCATTTCCTTTATTCTTTACCCCTAAAGTCAGGCAACGGCGAGCAGGAGAGAGGGGGAGGACGGAATCTAGCCTGACGTCGTTTTGTCACGTAGCGTCGGTGTAGTTTACTATGTGTATTACGTGCTGGGCGAGGTGTCGGGCTGGTTCTTATGGGCAGGGGCTATTTTACGGAGCGTAGGAAAAACAAATCGACGCTGGTTTTGAGTTTCATGCCCACCCCCTCTGGTGGATGTGCTTCGGTAAGTCAAGCCATATAGAAAAGGTATATAATATATCATGTCTTTATGGTCAAACGCAGGTTTTAAGGGCTTCTTGTTGGTCGTACGGCGAGGCCTAGAATACAGGGACCTCCTGTGGGTTGTTGCCGGAGCAACTAAGGCTTGACGGGACTGTACTAGTGGANCCTCAATATCCAGATGAGCAACAATAATGTAGTGAGCGTATGCATGTTTAAAGGCAAGATTGATAATGAATGAGTCCGACACGTTAGATCAGTCGGTATCATGTCTCTCTACTTCGCTAAGGATCCCGGGTTCGATTCCCGACATGGCCGAAAAACTTATAATTATCATAAGTCGGTTCATAAAATGCACTTTAAAAACCTCAAATAAATTAAAAAATAAACGATAATGAATATGAATGAACACTTAACTAGTACAGCCTTGTTAAGCTTCACTTTCCTTGGCAAAAAATTATAGGTAGCCTTGCTGAAATAGTTTACTAAAGAAAATTACTACGCGTACGCGTCGGGAGTGGCGTGTGACGTCAGATAAATAGCTATAGGAAGAACGCGGTAGGAAGGGTCGTAGCTAACAGCTACGAGAGTCACTTTAGACGGATTCACACTGAGAGGGCTGTTTAACGGCCGTTCGCCGACCGTGACCGACTGTGTAGTCTTGGATTGATTCAAGAGTGTTTTCCCAAGGTCACGATCCAGACGGTAGGCGCACAGCACGGTCAGTGTAAATGGTAGTGACACGACACAGCCGGCGCACAGCACGGTCAGTGTGAATGGTAGTGACACGACACAGCACGGTCAGTGTGAATGGTAGTGACACGACACAGCCGGCGCACAGCATGGTCAATGTGAATGGTAGTGACACGACACAGCTGGCGCACAGCACGGTCAGTGTGAATGGTAGTGACACGACACAGCTGGCGCACAGCACGGTCAGTGTGAATGGTAGTGACACGACACAGCCGGCGCACAGCACGGTCAATGTGAATGGTAGCGACACGACACAGCCGGCGCACAGCACGGTCAATGTGAATGGTAGTGACACGACACAGCCGGCGCACAGCACGGTCAGTGTGAATGGTAGTGACACGACACAGCCGGCGCACAGCACGGTCAGTGTGAATGGTAGTGATACGTCACAACTGGCGCACAGCACGGTCAGTGCGAATGATAGTGACACGACACAGCCGGCGCACAGCACGGTCAGTATGAATGGTAGTGACTCGACACAGCCGGCGCACAGCACGGTCAGTATGAATGGTAGTGACACGACACAGCTGGCGCACAGCACGGTCAGTGTGAATGGTAGTGACACGACACAGCCGGCGCACAGCACGGTCAGTATGAATGGTAGTGACTCGACACAGCCGGCGCACAGCACGGTCAGTATGAATGGTAGTGACACGACACAGCTGGCGCACAGCACGGTCAGTGTGAATCCGTCTTAAAACAGCTGTCTTACGTCAAATAATGTGAACTACAACTGTATATTTCGATAGGCTCCTACTATCGTTACTTGTAGAATAGTACCCATAGTATTGTAAATTATCATCAACGTTAACATAGAAAAATGTTGGTAGCTTCTAAACTATTTTTCCAAATACTTTTCTACTACGTACCTTCGATCAAATAATTTTGATGAACATTATTACAAAAATAATAAAATCAACTCTCGATATGGACTGGATCACCGGTGACGGGTGTATTGGAGTTCCAACCCCGGTTAGGTGTACCAAAATTATTTTTACTAAATAATGTCCCACTCGCCCTCGACGCAAGTGCTGGTACATTCCCTATAAAATTCCACTTCTCATTCCTACTTCACTATCGTAATTAATGTGTATATAATCTGGAGGGTTAGTGGGTTTCACTGAAAACAAAACCAAAATAAAACAGTTAAGACAAACAACACATAATAGTAAATAATAAAGACCCTGTAGATTTCAGGTACCTGCCAAATGAAACAAATGAAGATGATTACAGAGAACATTTGGCCGGAAATATTTAACTAAATTTAATTACACAACAATTGTTAGTGACATGGGTATCATTAAGCTGTCTGGATCCATTTTAAAAGGAAACTATGTGCTGTACATATTTAACCAACATGTCTGTAACAGAGTCTAGAATGTTTACTGTGCCTCAGGTGTGCTGTGTAAGTGTGCCGTTTCAACGGGCGTATCGTTAAATAAAGTGCCAGGCGATCATTGAGGCGTCTTCAGGTACAGAAATAATTAAGCATCTGGACAGTCAAGTTTTCATAGGAAGGTATAAAAGTGGGTTTTTATCAACGTGTCTTACTGCCCGTTCGGGTTATACACTCATGTACTAATCACGCTAATGGTTTTAGAAATTGAGAAAGTTAGGCTTATATGTATAGGAAGTGTACCCACATTTGCGTGGAGGAAGTGTGGAAAAGTGTTTTCGAAAGAAAAAAACTCCTTCTTTACACCCGAAATAAATTCTAATTTCGATCTTCGCGTCTTCGGCAGTCTAGTCTACTGCGGAACTAGCGCTTTAGAGTATGCGGTCACCGAAATTATTATATCTACATTTATGTCATTTGATCTGCAGCTATCACTTTTTATAGATAGTATCAATACCTATCAAATAAAACTAACAGAATAGTATAATGTTGTCAATATTGTACGCTAAAAAGTTTGTATTTTCTAAAAAGCCTTTCTTGTGAAAATTGTACTGTAGATTGGTTTTGGCGAGTTGTGTAAAATAATACAACGACGCACGTGGTGGGTGACACCAGAATTCTGTAAAAATGGATCATCCAGTTTCACGAAAGATAGCTGAAACAAAACAATTACAATTTTCATAATATAAAACAAAAATAAACCACCAGAGCCGCAAATAAATATAATTTTCTTTAAATTTATAAATGACACCTGGATACGGGAATCAAACCTGGGACCTTTGGTTTAATATGCCAATGCTCTAATCACTGAGCTAACCAGGAGTTGTCCAGCTCTCAAGGTCATTATTCGGTCATATTCTTGGCTAGCTCAGTGGTTAAAGGTTCGGGGAACTATGCCAAAGGTCCCGGATTCAATCCCCGTGGCTGGGGGTTATTTTTCAAGTTAAAGAATATTAAAAAGGTATATTCAACACTATGGAACAATGTTTCTCAGACTTTTCCCAACAGTGGACCACTTGATGAGTGTTCGTAAAATGTGCAGACCATCCCGGTAATACATTATCATCGAGGTAATACATTACTATATTTCAGGGTACTTGGATACTACGTGTTTATCAAGCAGTTAAACACATAGCCTCTAATAAATTTGTATTCTAATGCACATTTTCTAAATAATGTTACTTGTGGTCAACTGTATTGTAAACCTAGAGGTCTTGCCCTATCAATGTTTTACTCTTTATCTATTTAAAATAATTTTTATTTTGTACATATGGTTCCGTCTGCCGACTACCTGACACTCCACTGTGGACTACTGTTGGTCACCTGACACTCTACTGTAGACTACTGTTGGTCACCTGACACTCCACTGTGGACTACTGTTAGTCACCTGGCATTCCACTGTAGACTACTGTTGGTCCCCTGACACTCCACTGTGGACTACTGTTGGTCACCTGACACTCCACTATGGACTACTGTTGGTCCCCTGACACTCCACTGTGGACTACTGTTGGTCCCCTGACACTCCACTGTGGACTACTGTTGGTCCCCTGACACTCCACTGTGGACTACTGTTGGTCCCCTGACACTCCACTGTGGACTACTGTTGGTCCCCTGACACTCCACTGTGGACTACTGTTGGTCCCCTGACACTCCACTGTGGACTACTGTTGGTCCCCTGACACTCCACTGTGGACTACTGTTGGTCCCCTGACACTCCACTGTGGACTACTGTTGGTCCCCTGACACTCCACTGTGGACTACTGTTGGTCCCCTGACACTCCACTGTGGACTACTGTTGGTCCCCTGACACTCCACTGTGGACTACTGTTGGTCCCCTGACACTCCACTGTGGACTACTGTTGGTCCCCTGACACTCCACTGTGGACTACTGTTGGTCCCCTGACACTCCACTGTGGACTACTGTTGGTCCCCTGACACTCCACTGTGGACTACTGTTGGTCACCTGACACTCCACTGTGGACTACTGTTGGTCACCTGACAATCCACTGTGGACTACTGTTGGTCACCTGACACTCCACTGTGGACCAATGGTGGTCACCTGGCATTCCACTGTAGACTACTGTTGGTCCCCTGACACTCCACTCTGGACTACTGTTGGTCACCTGACAATCCACTGTGGACTACTGTTGGTCACCTGACACTCCACTGTGGACCACTGGAGATCAATGTTTTCTCCCTATCCGAGGAACGTTTGATATGCCTTCTTGGATCGATCAAATGTAAAAGAGGATTGAACGAATCCGTTGCCTTGTCGTAGAAGTATCTCGCAAGTGGCTGGAAACTGTCCTTGATACTCGATATATTTAAATATCTATGTAGACCTTGATACAGACTCAAAATGAATATTAATAGAAGAGTTGGGAATATTTTTGAGGGCAATATGGAAGGACCACGTTCAGTGTTCACACTCCGACGGAGCTGGGTGGACCTTGTGGAAGACGGCCTTAGGGTGGGAATTTAGGTAACGCGAGAAAATGCCAGTGCTTTTATATTTTTGTAGTAAAACTTTTTTTGACAGAATAAATCAAAATATTACTTCAGTAGAAACGTAAAGTTTAATCTTCTTTGCGTGGTGATATCAACAGTTGTTGAACATATATCATGAGCATAGCGGCATTAGATGACATTCCAGGACACCCTTGACAGATGTTCGAGAACAGGTTGAGGTCATCATGTGAAGAAAATTAAACTCTATATTTACAGTTAAGAAATATTTGATTAATTTTGACCAAAAAATTGTTTTGATATAAAATCTGCAAAAACACCAATATTTTACCGCATCCCCTACATCCCTACCTTAAATAATTAGGTATTGAGGAACCAGCGAGGACAGTTAATTAATTTAGGACCTGGAGGATTATAGTGGGAGAGGCCTAAATGCATTTTGGATGACTGAGCCATAATATATAGAGAGTAATGTTAGAAACGTAATAGATAGGGTCTCGACTTCGATTCTCTGACACCTTCCCCATTTCAGTGCTTGTACTACAAAGGAGTCTAGTCTCTGATCGTCCGGCCCAGTGACGTCACGACAAACCAGATAGGATTCCTCATGTATATGTATTTATGTAAACAACTCAGGCTATTTTGTACATTCGCAAAAATGGCCTGCAGGAGTCTTCCTACCAAAATGTGATTGAGAAACCACGTGGTAACTCATGTTTATTTAGAATAGGAAACAAACAAGTCAATATTTTCCAGGCGAAAATAGTATAGTGATGTGTACATTCGTCAGAGGAAGAGGGGAAGGGTTATCAACTCATTTCCAAGAGGTCTCAAGGGTAAATAACTCATTTTCTTCCTTTTATTTCTAAATTGTACATTGGTGTCTAGGTGTATTAGTGTTTTTGTTAGCACTGCGTCTTACTACCCGTTTGGATTATACGCTTATGTACTAGTTACGCTAATGGTTTTAGGGATTAGGATAGTTATATTTAGAGGAAGTGTACCAGCATTCACATGCAAGGAGAGTTGAAAATTATTTGGGAAAAAAACACCCTAAGTACATCCACCCGAGATTCTCAAACCTCATCTCCCTCTCATAGGCAGTATAGTCTACTGTGAGAATAGCACCTTAGACAGTGTGACCACCAAAGTGTTTATCGAATTGTTCAGGAGGCTGATTACAGGAATGGGGGACCAGGGCTATATCCTAGATAGTGTAGGGAAGAATATAGAGATAGGTTAAATTTCTTGCTTGAGATAATTTGAAAGTTGGATATTTAGTGTTAAATAGTGTATCCAAGTAAATAATAATAATAGTACATTTTTGGTGTATTCCAATAGATACAATTTAAAATACCAAATTTCCTTTGTCTATGATTACTAAGTTAGCTAAATATATATTTTTTAATATATATTTTCCCCTCTCTTAAATACTTACAAATATTAATTTAATTTTCTGAAATATCTAAATATTGCCAATAATTCTAAGTCACTCTCCTTTAATATTAAAATACTGCTAATAATTAAAGACGCATGTATCCAGAATATCTATATTAAAACTGTACTAATTTATTTTGAAATATTCGAGACATAGTTATTTTGGCTTTTATTTTTTTTCTCTTAGTACAAACAAAAGCTTTCACCGCCAAAACAACAAGTTACAAGATTTGCGGAATTGATTTACGGCCGTGCGAGATTGAAAAATATTCGACGAAACTCCTTTATTCTTTAAGTCCCTGAAAAACGTGAATCTTTCTTCTATCAAAGAAGAATCAAATGAGCGACGATGGTTTATTCAATTCTTTCTGTTTCGTATTTTCGTTCCCCCTTCCTCTACCCCTTCCCTTACCATAAAAAGATTGTTGTATAAAAGGGACTTCAAGATTAGTTTGTTCCCGAATGAAAAGTTAGGTTGATTCAAAAGAAAATTAAAAATTATGTATTTTTTTATTTGCTAAGTCTGTACAACTTTACCTTGCGTCAGTATAAAGATTATATATAAGGAGAAGTTTCAGTCCTTATGAATTGTTTGAGATTGATTTCATTTTAAAGAAAATTATGTCTTGTTTTTTTTTAAAAAAAAGGTATCCTTGTCCATATTTCTATGCACTTTGTAAACACAAGCACTATCGTAATACATTCTCCAGCGAGGTAAATTAATATGTGTACATTTTACAAAAAGCTACTCGAAGCCAAGCATGAAACAAGTTTGTAAACTTATATAAAATATGTTTTCATAATAAAATGGCCACGCCTGTATGTGTGCTCTACTATATGCATACGCGGGCGATTATGTGGGAGTTATATCGTCGTCATGTGTGGAAAACAAAGAGAGAGGTTCGTTTGATCAGCCTTCACCAAAGTGGGCAGAAAAAAACAACATACTTCGTTTGTTTTGAGAGTAGCGTAACTTAAAATGTACCCACTTCAATGGTTGAAAGGTCTAAGGCGTCCCTCGCATATAAGATTGGCTAGCTGAAGCTAGGAATATCGGGATTCAAGTCCCTGTTGGGTGAACTGAGGGTGGGCTTTTCCTAAATCGTTTACCAATCTCCTTCCACGGAAATGCGGGTAAACTTTCTCTAAAATGGTTCTTTCCTCATACCTACCGCAGTAGACTAATTATTTTCCCGACTAAAAGGCTTGTTGCGACAAGTTGTCATTTATATTGGGCTTCATAGATTATTACGACAGTGTCCAGGGTTCTTTTTTTTAATGAATGCATTCAAGGTAAATTTTATTAATGGCCAAATCTAAGAGGTAGGTAGAGATGAGGAGGATATTTCTATGAGGTGCATTTGCATTTGCATGAAGGGAATATGGGGAAACTACAGTCATAAAGGGTGATCTGGTGGTCTAGGGGTAAGGTGTCAAGACTTCTGTGCTGGGGGTCCGGGGTTCATTCCCCGGTCCCGGCACAGATTTATTTGATTGCCAAACCCTTAATTCACCTCTGACAAGACGTGTATTAATCACAAGCTGTGAATGTGTGGAGTGCCAGGTATCCACCGTGGTTCGGATCCCACGTTAAACTATAGGTCCTCCATTTCATCTTACAATCACCCTATCATTACACATTAGCTTAAGTGCGTATAACCCGAACGGGTAGTAATATGCGGTGCTAATAATAATAATAACAATAATAATGATAATAAAAAAATTGTGACCTGGCGGTCTAGGGGTAAGATGTCAGACTTCTGTGCTGGCGGCCGGGGTTCAATCCTCGGTCCCGGCATAGATTTATCTGATTACCAAACCCTTCCTTCACCTCTGACAAGACATCTTGTGAATGTGGGGAATGCCAGGCCTCCACCGTGGTTCGGATTCCACGTTAACCTATAGGTCCTACATTTCATCTCATAACTACTCTACCATAACACATTAGCGTAAGTGCGTATAACCCGAACAGGTAGTAAGACGCGGTGATAATAATAATAATAATAATAGTAATAATAATACATTCATAAATGGCATATAGAATATCACTCCTCATAATCCAACTTTCTGGTCAATGACAATCCAAAATCAATATTGAATAAAATGCTTTAGAAAGTTGGCGTAGTCACTGGGACTAAATCATCCCCCCCCCCCCTCTTTTACTGTTCTCAGACATAGATTGACAAAGAGGGAGGGGACCGGGCTTAGTAAAAAGTGTGAAACAATTGATTCTGGTGAATTGACATGGTGGGAGAGTGGAAAACTATTTTGAAAAAACCAACCTCAGTATACCACCCGATTGAGATTCTCATCTCGAGCTCCCCCTCATCAGCAGTCTATCATACTGTCAGAGTATCGCCTTAGACCATGTGGTAACCGAAGTGGGGGACAATAAGTGTTGAAGCCATGCAAATAAAGTACGATACTAATCAAGTTTGTTCATTGTTTTCCTTGAGAGGGATTAAATTAGGGGCGAGACGCGTCATCCATCACCAGCACGTAAACATCGTCCGTGTCTACAGCGCTTTACTGGTGGAATGTTGTTTTATTTATCCGCGAGATTCTAGCACTTCAGGGATCTTAACTGCTTTTTATTTTCTCTGCTACCAATACCGACAAACCCTTTCTGATGTAGGCCAAAGTTGAAAGGGTGAGAAGCGTGAATTTTACATAAATGCCAAATAATTCATCTGCTCCTAAATAGGTGGTCACATGGTTGGACGCATAGCTCTCGTGTTAATAGGACAAGATCTCAATGATGGAGGGATTAGACTTTAAATCTTGGTTGGGTTTACTGAGGTGTTTTTTTTATTTCCCTAGACTCATCGTATAGAGAAAGTATTGTGACCGTCAAAAAATCGATCCTTGAGATTTTGATAAATGTCGACGTTTCATGACCCCCTGAAACCGAAAGGTGTTTTTTGTGATGTGGTCTATCTGTCTGTCCGTCTGTCTGTATCTCGGACTAGAGCCGAAACTATTTCACCCATCGGACTAAACCTTGTTTTCTAGGGTTGTCATAAGATCTTCCCGAGGGGTTTTTGGAATTAGGTATCTAACCCTAAAATTAAGGGTAGCTTACGGAAGGGGAAAAAGAGAAAAAATCGATTGTCTCAAAATCCTCTTTAACGATGTATTATTAATTTTTGTATCTAGGCATTTTTTAACATTACAAACAAAATATCAATTCTCGTTTTGCCATGTAAATTAATTTAACGACTTTACATTAGCATAAATGTCCAATTTTGATCATAAATGCACAACTATTTGATACACGAAACAACTTATATTGGTAAATTTGTAGTACTGTTCAAATTAAAAGTATTTTAATTCAGGGTATATTTCTATAAAACTAATAATTTCTGGGCTACAAGAAACCATATATATACGGTATTATGAAGTACTTTGAAGTATGACATTGATTGGTATGCTATTTGGTTGAGTGTTTCTGCTACAGTGTGTATTATTATGCTTCACACATCTTATAAGATTAAAGAGAGAGAAAGTGAGAGCGGTTCACCTTGCCATTTATTCCTCAATGCTCTACAACGCTCCTTTGGGTACATTTCCTCTAAGTATATCTTCCTCATCCCTATCCCATTAGTGTAACATTAGTGTATGTAAGGCCCGACCACCTCTATGATCTAGTGGACAGAGCTCCTGGCTAGATATACAGAGGTACCGGGCTCGATCCCCGGCGATATCAAAACTTATCTGTGAAGCAGTGGGTCTGGAACGGGATCAAACTCAGCCTCGTAAGGACCAATGAGGAGATACTTGGATAAAGAATTAGCACCTACAGCTTAGAAAACTGAGATTAATTCCTGGAGGGCTCATTGTGCTGACCACATGACACCATCTATCCACAAATGTTGGTAGGGCCTACCATCATCGCTAACGGCGGTGTCAATATAGCAAACACTGGCCTTCAGAATTACATGCTGGTGGTGACCTGTCGGTCTAGGGGTAAGGTGTCAGACTTCTATGCTGGTGGCCGGGGTTCGATCCTCGGTCCCGGCAAAGTTTTATCTGATTACCAAACCCTTCCTTCACCTCTGACAAGACATCTTGTGAATGTGAGGAATGCCAGGCCTCCACCGTGGTTCGGATTCCACGTTAAACTGTAGGTCCTCCATTTCATTTCACAATCACCCTACCATTACACATTAGCGTAAGTGCGTATAACCCGAACGGGTAGTAAGACGCGGTGCTAATAATAATAATAATAATACATGCTGGTAACGCGCTAAGTGCTCATATCCAGGAGAAACAAATTTGAATCCCAGTTGGGGGAATTTAAGTGGTTCATTAGCAGACAGTACACTAATGTCTCGGTAATTACTATATTGTAGAGATAGTTGGTGATATTCCAGCCTTTAAAAACACTAACCTCTATTGTAGGGTATGGAATTGTCAAAATCAGCTTGTTTTCCATGCGTGTATCAAAAAAATAGTTATTTACTGCTTCTTACTACCCGGTTAGACTATCCGAATATTTACACTAATGTGGAAGGGGGAAGGAAGGTAAATTTAGATATAATATGCCCACATTTGTGAGTAAGAATAGTGGAAAAACATTTGGGAAAAAATATATTTGTCCACTTTCAATCGAGATTTGAACCCTGTCATCGTTAATCCAGTCGATCGCGAAGGTCGGAATATTATTTACAGCTGATTAGCCCTTAGTATGTCCACAGACCGTGAAAACAATTCCACAATAAAAGCAATATATTTAATTAATTGTTTTTATTCGAAAAAAAAAGCAATCCTGTGATCACAATCAAAAGAATGAAAGTATTTTTTACTTTCAAACAATTAATAATATAATTATTATAGAAAATATGGTTGCAAAACAAAACTTTAATTGTATTTGAGCTTTTTGTGGCAGACAATCAAATCTTCCTAAGGCACTAAATCCAAATGATTCGTGTAATCATGTTCCCTACGATGATAAAGAAGGAAAAAACATAAAAACCATTTTAAAACAAACCGCTCCGGTGGCCGCATGGTTCAAGCTGTCTTTCTTGGAATATACTGGACCGCCGATGATGGGGAGATTAAGGTTAGAATCTCGGTCAGGTGTACTGAGAATTGTTTATCCAAAATGATTTTCCACTCTTCTTCCACGAAAATGTGGGCACACTTCATATAATTTCAATCTTACTCAACCTTAACCCATTAGCTTGGTTGGTAGATAGGCGTAGAGCCTGAATGGGTATTAAGGCGCAGTGCTAAAAATAAATTAAATCATTTAGTACACATTTCAAACACAAAATTATATAAACAATTGATTTACTCCGTCAAGTCAAAATAAGATGGGAAACCTAATTTTAAACTTGCAAATACTGAGCCAAATATTTAGAGTTTAGTTTCTGTACGCAGTCCTTCTTTGTCAGCTTCTCTTTCACATAAAATACGGCGGGTCTGTCATAGAGATGGGCGATATATCACTGACTGTGATTTTTTCACCGATACCATTTGATCACTGATACTCCCAGTTACTCGATCCCAAAAGTATCGGTGATTGAGATATCAGTGATACTCGAAATACTCGAAATACTCGAAATACTCGCAATACTCGAAATACTTGAAATACTCGCAATACTCGCAATACTCGAGCTACGGAGCTAGTATTGCTTCTCTTTCTAGACACTCGAATAAATACTCGCTTCACGGCCTTTGTTAATGCTTTTATTTTCTATTTTCTACCAACTAATTGATAATCGACCTTATTGACTGGCATGTTTTACGTGTTATTTCTATTTAAAACACTTGATCTCTTAGAGCTCATTTATCAAAAACAGTATATGATTGCTACGTAAAAATGACTTTAATAGTTTAAATGTTTCCTTCACGTGCATTTTCAATATAAAACATTTGTTGTTAAGAGCAAAATTCAAAAGCAAGCTTAGCTTACTAAGCAAATCACATTTCGGATTCTTTATAAAAGTAGGCTACGAAAAAAATCATTTCTTTCTTTCGGTGATCCTATCCCCAAAATCGTAAATAATGAATTAAATTAAGTAACAAAATAGAAAAAATAGAAATAAACCTTATTATATTATTTACAATGCGTTGATGATCCTCATCATCCTATAGTCTAATCTAAAGTGTGTTTATATAATAATTGATTAAATATTTTCTAGCATCTTAATCTTATAGGTTTATTTGCTTCTAATAGATGTATAGCTCATCTACTATTATATGTACGGTATTTAAAATAAAATAACACTACAATAATATAATATATGACCTGCTTTCCAAACGTTTTCTAAACAAATCACCATTATGTTATTTTCATTTTTAATCTCACATAAATTTTAATTGTAGTGAAATAGATCACTAAATAAATTACACAATTACAAGAGTTTCTCATAGTACGTAAAATAAGTTAATATTGGTATTCAAGTTTAACATAATGTTTGTTGGACCACTAATTTTGCCCAAATTACATAACATTTCACTATAAAATAAAAAATAACATATTTTATTTCTCTATTTTTCAATTGTATTTAACTTCTTAAAACGCATACTTTTGTATTGACTGTACATTAGTCAGGCAACACGAAACCCGGAGATTAGGTAGCTGATGTCAATAATGTCAATATCAGTGCCGAGTGCAGACAGAAAGAACTTATGTTAAGTCTTTAAGTATCGAATTCCATTGCAAGCCGCCAAACTTCCAAGTAATTAGTTCTCCTTTCAAGTTCCAACCGACAACCGAATGTCATGGGATTATTCGAGTAAATAGTAAATACCCAGTACTCAGAAATACTCCATACTCAAAAATACTCCATACTCAAAAATACTCGATACTCGATTGTACGCGCCTACTAGGACAGCAGCTAAATACTAACAGTGATAAATCACTGGTATAAATCACCGATATTTTAAAATCACAGTCACTGTATTCACTGATATCGTAAAATAACTGTTTTTCACATCTCTAGACTCTGTCATTGTTGACGTAATTCTGTTCTCGGCCACTTAGCTTCAACAATGATTCTATGCGTCAAATATTACTACTATTTTTATTCTTAGCAACGCGTCTTACTACCCATTCGGGTTAGTCGCACTTACGCTAATGTGTAATGGTAGGGTTATTGTGAGATGAAATGGAGGACCAACAGTTTAACGTGGGATCCGAACCACGGTGGAGGCCTGACATTCCACACATTCATAAGTTGTGATTAATACACGTCTTGTCAGAGGTGAAGGAAAGGTTTGGCAATCAGATAAATCTGTGCCGGGACCAAGGATTGAACCCTGGACCCCCAGCACAGGGGTCTGACACCTTAGACCGCCAGGTCAACTGTATCAGTATTAATCTATGCTTTTTATAACTTTGTCTTTATTGTGTTTTAGCTTGCATGATCGACGCTATTGAGAACTGTTGGTCGCCATGGGCGATTTAATACCCGGTCCTTCATCTAGTCTTGACAGTGGTTGAGCTGAAAACTTATCCAAGGTTGGGAAACTTGAGAAAGTATTCAGCCAATGGTGCGTAGGAACTTTTTTTTATATCTCTTGTTTGGAATTTTCTCAACACATAAACAGTTCCTAATGATATTTCTAGACGGATGTTGATGGGTGTGAATCTCTTAAGTCAATTAATCTGAAATTGTTGATGTCATAACGAAAATGGGTTATAGCATTTACTAGATTCATAAAAAACAATTTCTACACAGCTGACAACAACAGAAATTCATTATTACAAAGGATTTTGATTTTAAAACGAGTGATATTAAACTTATAATAAAATTGGACACATAGAGAAGCTAAATAATGGTAAAAAGTTGTTTATGGGATCAAGCAAATTATTATTTTTATAAATTAAAACAAAATAATACAAACAATGTTTTATTTCAAATTCATGTCAAGTAACTGAAAATTGCATGTAGCAACCGAAAATTAATCAAATCCCACATTAATAACAAAATTTTACTTTTGGGCTACCATCTTTTTTTTTAATGTCTTCTAACGGTAAAATGATAATTTTAGCCTATAATTTGCATTCAGTACATGAAAATACACGTATCAAATGAAAATCATTCAAATCCGATCATATTTAGAGCGAATTAAAATTTTAGTAGCCATCTTGTGTTTTAAGTGTTCCTAGGTAAATTTTGAAGTGGCCCCCATATTATAAAATGATACTTTTTGACATGCCCATTCATCATGACAAATTTCACACTTTAATACATAAGTGAACAGTCGTTTCGGTATTTCAAAACATTCCGTTGTAGGCCTACTACAAGGTTAAAGTACAGTAGCCCCATGGTTTCTTTGGTGCTGACTGACAGCTCACAGATGACGGCTTTGAAAAGTTAACAGACCAAATTACGTATCCCTACGCCGAACCATATGATCCGCAAGAACATGTGTTTAGCAGCTGTCAGTCAGCACCAAAGAAGCCATGGGGCTACTGTAGTTAATGTATCGGGCTGGAATTCAGTGGGGCTATAGCTGGACATTTATATTAGGACTGAGGTGTACGCAATTAAATACTTATAATATATTAAGGAAAAGTATTTTTTTAACAGTTTAAAGGTGTTAAAATTACATAATTTTTAATCATATATAAATATTGCTCTTCCTATACCCAAATAATCCGATTTTATCTCATTTTGTAGTACACAATATCGTTATTTATAATTAATTTGACTTTTTTAAACCTAGTACTACTCGTTAACATTATTCATATGTCCAAATAGTTAACTTTAAATATAAATTTGAAATGTATATTTTATTAAATCTCTTGTTTTGACTGCACTGATTGTAAATACAACACAGACTAGCAGAACATAATATACCAGGCTGAGGAAGAGGTCAGATAGTTCCAACTAACGACACACCCAGGTAAAGCGGACACCAGCTTCCTTACCTGTCGGTGTTGCTTGAATTGGCTTAAAGCCTGAGACATACATTTCTACTCGCTATCTTTTCCAAGATAACCCTCTACCCCGACCTACGTTAAATTACCTGCCAAAATGTTGTGGCTCAACAAATCTGTTTAGTCCTACTGTCAAATGCCCTTGAGAAAATGTTAAGAGAGTTATTTGTCTATTAAAGAGAGACAGCAATACATTTTAGCAAGAGTTTGAGAGCCTTACTTCTGTTAGTCTTAACTCGCAAAGACTACTCGTAATGGTGATTAATAAAATACATTTAATTACATTTTACCTGAGATGAGTGGTATCTTGAAAGATAGCACAATGCATTTGTGCATACAGTCCAATTTTTCTGAAGGACCATTGAGAAAATGCAAACCTATCTTTTGGTGGTCAACACTTATAACAATTCTACTATATTATTAATGTTATTTTATCGATATTGATAATAGTTATCTAAAGCGACAGCTATCCGTATCGGTAGTCACATAGTCTAAGTCGTCAGTCAATCTCGCAATAAACTGATTCGTCAACGACGAGGATGTTGACGTTAGTATCTCGATCGGATGTACTGAAGGTGGCGTTTCATAAATAGTTTCCCATACACCCTCCACGCCAATTCGGGAACATTTCCTCTAAATTCCACCATCCTCATCCCTACATAATAAGTGTAAATACGCGAATACCCCAAAGGAGTAAGACGTTGAGGACAAAGTAAAATGTGATAGCTATCACATGACTTTCTGGATAAACGAATGGAAGTAGTTTTAGTAACTTTTATAGCGGTCAGATACTTTCCTCCCTACATTGGTCTAGCTGCACTCTCCATCAAAATAAAATATGTGAGTTTTATTTACATTTGTGAATAATCATTATTTAAACTATAGTTTGAAAGTGAAATCTATTTCTGTGTCATGATAAAGTTCATTATTCATAGTATTATTAGTTCGTGGTAGTTGTCATAGTCGTATTGAATACAATTATTTTATCAAAATTTGAACTCGTATTTTAACTAAAGTTCTCTGTTGATGTTTTTTTTTTGTGTGTAGTGTTTGTATTAGTTTTACAACTTAATAAAATCGGAATAATTTCACTATTTTAACTTAATAAAAGGTGACCTGGCGGTCTATGGGTAAGGTGTCAGACTTCTGTTCTGGTGGCCGGGGTTCAATCCTCGGTCCCGGCACAGATTTTTCTGATTACCAAACCCCTCCTTCACCTCTGACAATACATCTTGTGAATGTGGGGAATGCCAGGCCTCCATCGTGGTTCGGATTCCACGTTAAACTGTAGGTCCTCCATTTCATCTCACAATCACCCTACCATTACACATTAGCGTAAGTGCGTATAACTCGAACGGGTAGTAAGACGCGGTGCTAATAATAATAATAAACTTAATAAAAATAAAATATTTTAGTTTAACAAGAGAAAAATTATATAAACTTTATATATGTTTTGGTATAGTAAATGTTTGTTAAATGCCGAGACTCGTATTTTAGAATATTTTAAAATCAGTTTTCTATAATATGATCCTTCTTTCAACACTGCATTTGGCATTGTATATTAGATGAGAAGCTACGTTACATTATTTGTGAATATTGCAAAACTCATCACAGAACTGTTGAAAATGATAGAACGTTTATTTTATTACATCGGAAAGAACATCAACCGTGAGTTTCAATCATAAAATCCCCCAACGTTTTAGTATATAAATATATATATTCGTCGAATTCTATCAGAGTACCAACTCTTATTTTCAAAAGCTCTTCATGTGACAGGCCCCCCTCCCCCCTTACCCACTTCTTCCAGCGAAGTCATATTTTTCCTAACCACTCTCCCTCTCTCTTTCTCTATTCCCCCATTCTATTTCATTTCTTCCTTGAGGAAATCCTTTTCTTCGTCCTACGCCCACCAGAAACATCCAAAGAACCGGACCAAAAGTTGGCGGAGAGTATAAAAGGTCGGTTCATTCTTTTTTTGTCTCTCTTTGTCCTCCCTTACAGAAATTCAACTTCCTTCTACTTCATCCCCTCCTCCTCTCTTCCACCCTCTCCATGTAAGTGTTCATCCAATACTTTGTGCCAACAACATCTTGCCTACATAGTTCAGTTACATTTGTCCAGACACGGTCAACGTACACCAGTGTTTACCTCGCATGGAGCCATCATCGGCCATCGCAGGACGGAGAGCCGTATCGAGTGTCGATACATTAGAAGGGGAGAGAGCGGGGTGATAATTGCAACTGCGACCGTCTGAAACAGTTTTGTTTGAAGAACCGTTCCAAGAGCTATTGATCGTCCGGCCAGGAGGATGGGCTCCCCAGTTAACCCACTTCGAATGAGGTCGAGACGCGCACACACAGATCCCATCACGCTCCATTTACAACATCTATTTCAGAGTAAAACTGTTATAAAACTGGATGTATGGGACTCACAGATTTTCTTCCTCTTTCTCTGTAAGCGCCATCGAATAATTTAAAGAGAGGGTTGGAGGGGGAGTCTGTGTTTGTTTGAATTATGACGGCTATTATTCGAGTCCCTAGGGCTTGACTAGATGGAGAGTAACTATTCTCTAAGTTATTTATTTTCATACCACATCGTAGGGTCAAAATGAACTCTGACCCATTCGAACATATGTGACGTAACATCTACATGTTGTAGTGTTTGGACAGGTCATTCTAACTTTGAAAGTGTAAGAGCTATTTTTATTTTACATTGGTAGTTTTTCAGATACTTTTCAAAGTGAATGGTTAGATACTTATAAATACTATTTTAAAATAAACCACTAAATAATATTGTTGGGTTCATTATTACATTTATTTTATGATTTACGGTATTTATATGATCGAATCATGCAGTCAATGTGTATTAAGATGGAGGTATTTAGTCAAACAATGAAGAAACACATTCAACTTTTAAACATTTGGAAAGAAGATTATTTTATAATTTTAAAAGTGATAAATAACACGAACACATGAATTTGTTAGACCGTATATTATTATTTTGTTATTATTATTATTACTAGCACCGCGTCTTACTACCCGTTCGGGTTATACGCACTACGCTAATGTGTAATGGTAGGGTGATTGTGAGATGACAAGAAGGACCTACAGTTTAACGTGGATTCCGAACCACGGTGGAGGCCAGGCATTCCACACATTCACAAGTTGTCTTGTCAGAGGTGAAGGAAGGGTTTGGTATATTTTGTTATTGACCACAGAATTACTATGTATATAAATTGTACTAATTTTAATTTTAATTTGATTTAATTTACACAGCATTTGGAACTAAATATTATTTTAAGGATTCAACTTTTAAACATATTTACGGCCATATTGCCAATAACTAAGGAGCAAAGCCAGATATTTCATGGCAACTCTATCGCACATTCTTAATGTGAAATGGCGGGAATTGCTCAAGATGACGTTACATTCCCCAAGAATATTTTCATTTAAATCAAATTTGGCCGCTGCATGGTCTAACGCGCTACTCTCGTCAGTAGACTAGACTGCCGATGATGGGGAGACTGAGGTTCGAATCTCGGTCAGGTGTACTGATGGTGGTTTCTCAAAAATTGTTTTCCAATCTTCTTTCACGCAAATGCGGGAACACTTACTTGAAGTATAACCATCCTAATCCCTAAAAATAATAGCATAGTCATTACATAGACGTATAACCAGAAGGGGTAGTAAGACGTGGTGCTTAAAAAAATTAAATTAAACACGATCATGGCCAAACTGCGAGACATCGGATAAAAATTTAATGTTCTAGTTCAGGATTTTCAAAGTTATTTTTGATGCCACAAATATATTTTAATTTGAGAATATTTTAAATAAGTTAAAATATTAATTTGGTTGTATCGCGTGTACCAGGACCAAATCCCCAAACTCTAAGGGTGTACTACTAATAAAATTATGTGTTTTTACCAACCCAAAAAATATGGAACCAACTTTTTTTCTACATTAATTGACTTTGTACAACCTTTTTTTTATAATTTATATCCATTAACAGAATATTTGTTATTTTTAACTTCCTTGTAATCATAAAAAAAACCTTTGAAATTTTAATGGAGTTGGAAGTTCTCTAGGCCCATGAGCTCCGGAAAAGTGGATTTTCCCATTTTCTCTGGACCTGAGGCTGCAGTCGAAATTGTTTTTATGTATTTCGCTCAAACTTGATATTTATATGTTAAATACCTATTAACCCAACTTATTATTTAATTGTATCTCTAAACTAAGGGTAGTTTGTTGAGTTTCATTGAGTTTCTGGCAGAATATTTGTATATGGTAAGATAACACCGTAGGTACACACTTTATTTTAGGAGAAATGTTGATCCAAAATATAAACTGTGTAATAAAGTATGTACTAATGTGTTGTAGCATGTATTATATATTTAAACCTTGAATAAGTTAATATATTTGCTTATTGTTAAATTTTTGGAGTAAACCATGGCAAATTATATTATCTATATCCCCACCTTGAACACCCCTTGCTAAGAAATTAGAAGACAAATTAAGATTTTAAAAAACTAATTCCGGAGATGTCATAGTGACTGTCTAATTGTATTTTAATTTTGGTCAGAATGTATTGATTATTCTAAAAGTTATCAGGGACATACACAGGCAAAACTATCCTCCCACAATTGTCATATTACATGAAGGTTCAAAATTATTGAAGCCCATAAAACATGGAAGGTTGGATGAAAGTGAGCATTAACGTAAATACTTTCCTAGCCGCGTCTACGGCGTCCCATGGAGAACGCTTCCAAATAACATTCTAATTCAATTAAAAACTCATCGCCTAATTGCTTCTTTCGGGATTCGTCTATATAGCAGAACTGAATGACGCACCATTTATATTTAATCCCCACAGGAATATGCAAAATGTTATTTTTCTAATGCTAAGCTTATATCACTGACAAAGCTCTGTAAGCACTCTGATATTAAGCTCACGTAGTATAACAGGATTGTTGAAATTCGGGGAGAAACATTTCGTGTACTCGTTATTAGTGGTGTTTATTTCTAACAAACATTTCAAATCTCTAATATTGAGAATATTCGTTAGTAGTTACTATTTACATTTTCTGGCATTGCAAGTGAGTAATAATTTTAAAACACATTAAATTAAAGTTAAATCTCTAGTAAGGCCTTATATGTCTTTATCCTCTGGTTTTTCATAAACATTCATCTTTGCACAATTTTAAATCAACATTATTTAAAATCATTAATCATGATAAATTATTAATAGTTATAGCCCTGAAATTTTAAAATTAAAATGGTAAGAATTATTAAATATTAATAATATTTAGTTTGCCTCTGGATAAAATTAACCAGAAACGTAAATGGGAGAATAATGTGAAAATGGAGTTGAAGGATAATTTTTATTCATTTATTGTCCTTATTTTGAAATATTTTGGCGAAGGATGTTGGGTGACAAAAAAGGATTGAATGGATAACTTACGTTCTGATGGCCGTGAACTTTCTAGTTACTTCAGGTGGGTTGGAAGGGGTCGCGAGGAAAGGTCAGTGTTATTGAAGTTCTTATGGCAAAATATTTTTTGGCTAAAATAAATAAAATATTGCTCCAGTACAATTAAAGAGTTCAATTTTCTTCACATGGTGACCTCAACAGTTCTTGAATATCTGTCAATAAATGTTGTCCTGAAATTTAATAACATTTTCTTTTCATTAAAAATTTTGTCATCTAATGTCGCTATGCTCCTGATATATATTCAGGAACTGTTGATATCAATATGTGAAGAAAATAAAACTTTTTGTTTTTACTGGAGCAATATTTTCTTTATTTTGGCAAAAAAAAAGTTTGGTCATAAAAATGGTAAAACCGCCGGCCTTTTCTCGCGTCCCCTTCCGTCCCACCTTAAGGTCAGAAAGTTAGTTAAAATCAAACATACTCGTACGTTTGAGTTTAGCTTTGAACCTTTTAAACCCAATTTCAAAATACCACCAAAGTACCCTTAGTTAGAATGCCCAGGTATCTGTCTGTCTTGGTCTTGGAATTATGTCCCGGACACACAAAGCTATGTTGAAGCCTTTTAGTTACCTTTTCAATGCAAGGAAAGATTATGTTTTTTAGATGAGATTATACATTAATATAGTTTTACACATTAAAGTTTATATAAACACCGTTAAAAGCGTTGATCGATTAGACAACCTTAGACTTAACCACTATTAATAAAGCATTGACCTGCCTCAGTGGACACGTGGGCTAAGTTTCAGGTACATCCAGTCTGATTTTTGGTGATGGAGGGACTGGGGTGGGGGTTCGATTAATGGTAAAATGCATTAAAAGTGATCTCTGGCTCAGTGAAGAAAGAAACATGAAACTACCTCACGCCTTATTTCCCTAGTACGTCTCTTCAGTTCAACCTAGGCTTTACAGCTGACGGTGAAACTGTTGAGGAAACAACCGACCAGCCATATCTTACTCCCCTTTTAATACACTTCTTCTTACTACCAGTTTCATTAACTTCATCCTACTACCAGTTTCATTAACTTCTTCTTACTACCAGTTTCATTAACTTCATCCTACTACCAGTTTCATTAACTTCATCTTACTACCAGTTTCATTAACTTCATTCTACTACCACTTTCATTAACTTCATCTTACTACCAGTTTCATTAACTTCATCCTACTACCACTTTCATTAACTTCATCTTACTACCAGTTTCATTAACTTCATCCTACTACCAGTTTCATTAACTTCATCCTACTACCAGTTTCATTAACTTCATCTTACTACCAGTTTCATTAACTTCATCCTACTACCAGTTTCATTAACTTCATCTTACTACCCTTTTTATCCACTTCATTTTGCTACAGTTTTTATCAATTTCATCTTAGTACCCTTGTTACAACTTCATCTTACTACCTTCACCTCTGACAAGACATCTTGTGAATGTGAGGAATGCCAGGCCTCCACCGTGGTTCGGATTCCACGTTAAACTGTAGGTCCTCCATTTCATCTCACAACCACCCTACCATTACACATTAGCGTAAGTGCGTATAGCCCGAATGGGTAGTAAGACGCGGTGCTAATAATAATAATAATAATAATAATAATAATAATTCATCTTACTAACATTTTATCCACTTCATCCACTAGTGTTTTTATCATTTTCATCTTACTAACCATCTGGGCTACATGCCTTTCAATTACTTTAATGGGATATATATGTAAAAGCTATAATTTAGATAAAGTGTACCCTCAGTTAAATGTAAAGAGATTTATAAATCACTTTTAATAAACCCGTTTGGGATTCGAACCTAAACTTTCCCGTTATCGGCATTACACCACTTGTCTACATGTTCAGTTATTTTAAAATAATTGATATTTGTTTGTTACAGTTACTAATTGGACAGCTCTTATAACTTGAAAGGAAAAAAAAAGTTATTCTCTGTGAATTTATATTAACTAAAAATGTATTTTCAAGTCCCCACCATTTCCCCATTTCCCCCCTAAATAAATCTTACTATGCACTCTTTAATATTAAATCCCTCATCCCCTATGCGTGGTTTTGCGATACACTTTGAAGCTGTTTTGGTGTCTTCGGTTCTTTCTGAAGTGGCCTCATCCCCTTGTTTCCCTAGATTTCCAATCGTTTATATCACTACATAGGAAGCCTTTCCTTTGAGGGATGATGGATCTTCTCAGAGTGGAGGGTACGAGGGGTAAGGGAGCATTGGAAGCTTATTGACGCCCCCCCNTTTTCCAAACCCCCAAAAACTCTTCACAAATCAAATACAATATGGCTTGGTTATTTAGAATTTGATATCGAACTTGTGAAGATTTTTTTTTCTGACAGCCCTTTATTTCATTATTTGAGACAAAACAAGCATCTTTTGAGTACCAAGGACTCTCAATATGAATCCTCGCCACTTCTCCTATCAAATATAAGAAGTGACGATTACAGTTATAAAAAAAGTTAAATAAGAATGTTTTGAGAAAGATGAAACATAAGAGAAATGTATAAGTTTAACAAATCATTTAAATTAAATGTAAACAAAAGAAATAGAATTACATACGTTTTAAATAGATATTAGATCAAGCATTACATTGTTATTTAAGACAAGTTTATTCAGTTATCATAGACGTATACTTCCCAATAGGCAGCAATATAAATAAACATCTTAATTACAAGGAAATAACATAAATAAGATTGAACATATAGTTTAGTAACTCTAGAAATAAGGACCAACGCTCATTCTCCTAGGAAGGAGTGTCTGCCTCAACATAGTTAAAATTAGGCAAAACATATTAATTTAAGGTTAAGCCACAATACATGACGATAATCTAGCCTAACTAATACCAAACTAAGACCTTATGAATTTATGAATAATAGTGAAATTATAGTGAATGAAAAAAAAAGGTATTAAGTCCTAATCTTATAGAGTTACTATGAAGGAAGTCATATAAACTAGCTAGCTTGAGTTAACTCCAAAGAAAGTTACGAAAATCTAAGAATAATTTTCTAGAAGAGAAACTAGCACTTACTATCCCAGCGTATGGCCCCCATTTGACCTTTGACTTCGGTGAGGAGAGAGTGTGTATTGTGATTATTACTTAATGTTATGTGTCTAGCTGATTGGTTGTTACGTAATGTTGTGTCGCTCTCTGATTGGTTCTCTCCCTCCCACTGACCCCCTTTCAGAGGTGTATTCTTGTCAAAATTTGTTGTTTATGTCTGGTTAGGATTCTGACGGGAATTGGAGCTTTTTTTTTTATTGGTGTGGGGAGTTTATTGTCTTAGGATTGGGACGAGCGTTGGAGTTTTTTTTATCTATTTATTGGCGTGCAGTCCACGGCGTCAAGCGTTCCTTCCGTGGCATCGGCACAGAGCACGAAGCTCTCCTGACGGGCGCTTAGCGAAGCGTGTGAGAAATGGTTCCTAGCCTTAAGACCCCTTTCACTTCCCCTCACTCCCCTCCCACCCTCAGGCAACGGGATTTTCCCAGTGTCGTCATCGCAATGTCACAACCCCTTATGTAATAATGGTTTTTTTTTCTCCCGGGGACACATAAATGGCGCCAGTTTGGTGGATTGACAAGACAAGTCGAGCCAGAAATAGAAAATGACCTTGAATTATGTCGCAATAGGTTTTTCCCTGGTGACTCATATCTTGCGCCAGTTTGGTGGATTGACAAGACAAGTCGAGAAAGATATAGAACATGACCTTGAATGATGTCGCAATGGGTTTTCCCTGATGACTGGCGCCAATTTGGTGGTTCTACAAGACAGGAATAGATCGTGACCTTGAAAACGTAAGCTATTACACGAGGTAATTGACTCTGGCAACTCTCCCCACTGCAATGGCTTTTTACCGGTGTCGTAATCGCAACCCCCACCCCTATGTGGTAATGGGGTTTTCCTGCAAATAGAGAGCATTGACAAAACTCTGATTATGCACAATCAGTGGCATCGGAATTCTCAGTTAGGGGCCGCTATCCCCTACCACAAAAGTTTACTAAAATTGGTTGTTTGGTATCGTCCGTTGACATGCGTGGATGTAGGTATCAGCCATGCACCGGAGGAGTGAGGTAGAAATGTTCCAGTGCCAGAGAGGGAAACTAGTGACAGTACACCTCTTCGAACTCATGACCTCCGCTGCCAGGGTTACACGCACCTTTTTCTGGCTAAACATGCGGTAGGAATGATTAAGAAAATGTTTTGGAGGGAGAAATACCGACAGTTTACACCGCTGGAGATTAGATATCAACCTCCCCTACAAGAATTAAATGAGCATGACATTTATATGGCGTGCACACCGGGATTCCAGCCTCGATATCGTTAGCACCACTAATGTCTATTAGAACGGTCGTACTTCCTTCCGAGTGCACCCCTATTTGCGAAGGGGTTTTTCTGGTCGACCAGATTTTCCTAGACCAGGTAGAATATGTACCCACATTTGAAAATCAATCTCAGAACGGGAATAAAACGACGATCACCATGCCATCGGCTGTCTAGTATAACGACGCCTTAGACCAAGCGCCCGTCGATGCATGTATAAAAAAAATTATTATAAAATCCATTGTGACGGTAGATTGTTACCCAAGGATAAAGGGAAAAAAAGAAACAACCGTTTTATTCCCTGAGCCACTTATAGCAAAAGAAAATGTTTTAAATAAAAATAGTGGCTGTACCCTCACTTGCGTAATCCAGCTACCCTAACTCCTCCCGTAACAGGGTGTGTTGTGCACCCGCATTTGTGCGGCTGGAAAAAATAAACACGATCCGAGAGTACATCAGCACAGTTGACAGTTGAGCACAGTTGACGAGTAACGATAAATCAACGCTGTTTCACATGAACCGACCGCTCACCATCGTCAAATTGTCGCTTCAACCAGTTGAGACAGGAATGATATCGCAATGGGTTTTCCCTGGTGCCAGTTTGGCGTCTCGACAAAACAGTAATATATCGTGACCTTGAAACCATGATCTAAGTTATTGACTCTGGGAACCCTTCCCCCAGCAATGGGTTTTCCCGATTACGTCGTCGCACTGTCGCAACCCTGAAGACTCATACCTTGCACCAGTTTGGCAGCTCGACAAGACAAGTTGAGACAGAACTATAACATGACTTTGATTGATGTCGCAATAGGTTTTCGCCTGGTGATTGACATCAGTTTGGTGGCTCGACAAGACAAGAATAGAACACGATCTTGAATGATGTCGCAATGGGTTTTACCTGATGACTGGTGCCAGATTGGCGGCTCGACAAGACAAGCCGAAACAAGAATATATCGTGACCTTGAAACCATGATCTAGTACAATAGGTCATTGACCCTGTTCATCTCATACTACGTGACCTCGCTCGAGAGTGGATATAAAGGGGACGACCTCTTGGTCATCTATTTATAAGCGTGTGTAGAGCGGTTCAAGATGGACAAGTTAAAGCAGCTGGTAAATATTGTTGACGCCGTGCAGACCGTAAAATTGTGTGATCTAACCACCAATCAAAAATACTCGGCGGATAAATTAAAAGCGATCAATACAAAGTTCGGGAGATGCCTAATAGCCTATCTATATGGCGAGTTTTGTGTAATTTTACCCTGTCGTTTAGGTACTCTAACGGATGAAGACGTTTTCGAGCTTAATAACGAGAAACTGGTATTTACCTGCACTGGAGTAAAACCCGGTTCACCTACCATTGTGAACTTTGAACGCGTTTAAGAGACAGGGCACAAGAGTCAAACAGTTAACAATAACAACAACATCGGGAAGCTGGGCAGTTAATACATGTGCACGGTATCGCTCGGTGGACCCTACAAACAATACAGCACGTTTAGCTATCAGGTACGCTCACCATGCTTAAAACCGGCTATATTAACTCAATATTTGTGGGTCATACGATTGCGGGGCGTGCCTATATGACGGTAGAAAATATTCACAGTGTTGCTTGAGTGATAGACACGTAATTAAAAAGTAGTTAACCACGACAGAGAGGAGCGAGACTAAATCTAACTCTGTGACTCTACTTGCCACATGATAAGAGCGACTGAAGTACTAGCGAATCCAGGCGTCTTATCTGTGTGATATGACATGTGCTGTGTACATTTCCTCCAAGAGGACGTTGTGACCGTGTTTCCCAGGCCTTCACCACTCTTCCGAGCTCCACACCACTCTTCACCGTCCTTCACGACGCCGCAGTCACCACCCCCACCCCCAGAGTCACCGGCGTACCCACCAACAGAGTCATCTATCTACCAGATATCAGAGTCACTGGCGTACCCGCCGCCAAAGTCGTCTGCCTACCAGACATCAGAGTCAGCAGAGTCACCCGCGTGCCTACTATCATCGGAGGAGTAGGTAAAGTCCGAAGAACTCGTAAATCTCGAGGATTTAACAATATATAAAACTTATTCAAAAGTTAAAATTATAGGTGAAACACCCGATGACTACATAATTGGTTTGGGCAGTTTCGGTAACGTCTTCCTTCCAAAGTCTGTCTATTATATGGATTGTAAGCAATTTAAATCTAAATCATGCTGTATGATATATCTCGGAGGACAAAGTGTGATGTTTAATAGTGAATTGATAAACTAGGCACGGTCATGTTGTCGTAGCACTCTGATGACGTCATCGGAGCTAGCGGTGACATTTTTAAAAACGTGAGAGGGGGAACGCAGTTTGTGAGTAAAGAGCTATGCCGCTTGAGCGAGTGTTTTTTCTCCCAGGGATATTTCTTTCGCTGCATCTCCAATTGCCATGATGTCATTTAAAAGCGGCATTTGTGACGGGTCCTACGCAAAGTTCTCCAATCTTATTCGACACAAACATCAATGTCATCAAAAACCTCCAAATCCTGCTCATCAGGATGCCTGTTGAGAAGAGGAGGGATTGTGCAGTGCGTTAGACCAGATCGAGAAAGAGGAATACAATCATGTCAAGTGCTTGAATGAAGATGAGAAAAACCAAAGTTATAACGTCGTACTACCGGAAGAGGCCACCAATCAACCGAACGTTATTGTGATTGAGGGTGTTGGAAACGTAAGATTTCCCGGTAAAAACTTTGGAGACATTGTCGATATGCGTTCTAGTACCTTTCAGCGTGTCCTGAACTATTTTGGAGGTGACTCCTACTCATTTTCTAGATGGTAGAAGAGATTATATTCTCTTCTGATGTTTTATTTAATCAGGTAAGAGAATGATTATATGTTTTTTCTTGCTATCACAATTATATAATTCGTGTTGCACTTTCATCTTAATTACTTGTAGTGGTCATAATACCTAAATAATATTGCTGCTGAATGTCAAAAAACTCTATGCTGTTGTTGTGTCAGCCCGCTATGAATGTTGTAAATTAATTAATTGTTGATTGTCAATAAAAAACGAGCAATAAAATGTTATTATTTTTTTTAAATCCCTAGAATAAGTTTGTTGGAGATTCAAAGACAGGAAGGAGATGGCATCATTGTCATATTAATTTATAAATTGTTGTGACTTTAGATTGCTACCCAAAGAGAAGTAAAATGATGTAATTGTTTTATTCTGAACGTATTAACTTATCTATAATGTTTGAGACTGATCTTCTAAGCCCAAATAAACTTGTATTTATAGGATAGGAGAGGGGGTGTTTGAGTGTAGACATTAAAACAGAAATATGACAGTTTATAATATTTATTTATTTACAGAAATAAAATGTTTACATATATAGTTCAAACCATGAAAAGTATACTTGGAATATTTATCTACACAAATAAAGGTTTTTACAAATATATCTCACACCATGAAAAGCATTCTTGGAATAATTATTTACAAAAAAATGTATAGTTATAAAATATATCTTACAATTTGAAGTATATAATGGAAACAAAAATCAATTTCTTGAGGTCGTAACGGGAATAGTGGTCTCGGTACAAATTAGCAAAGTCCAGTTTAAAGAGTGTTTGAATCAATGACGGCTCGTGTATAGGCACTGCGTAACTGCAGCACCCCCTATTTAAACTTGATATTATCGATAATATTTAATATAAGTCCTTTTTTCTTTAATTCTTTCTTTAGTTTTGTAGTACAATATAAATTCCTTAAGCTTAATGTCAGTACATCAGTAGCCATCCCCTAGTTTATGAAAAAGATACAAAAATATTTGTATGAAACTGTGCGCTTCACAGTGCCAGCGACGCGATGTTTGACTGTTGTGCACATGCGCATATAGAAGGGGCTGGGGAGGAAGGCGGTACTGCCAGGTAGAGAGAGCACTGTTGCTCTCGCAGTGCCAGCTCTGGCGTGATGGTGGAAGGAAGTTTTTTTTACTCATCCTGTGTTGTGCTTAAAAACCGTGTATCATATTCATGAATGTGATAAAGTGTAGAAGAGTGTAGAATTAGATTATTATTCTGCTTCCAGCTTGTGTTGGGCTTAAAAACCGTGTATCATATTCATGAATGTGGTAAAGTGTAGCAGAGTGTAGAATTAAATTATTATTCTGCTTCCAGCTATTCTATTATATTCATTTTTTTATGTTTTTTATTTAACAGAAAGACTAAATGCACTTGCATAACTTTAAATGGAGAAAAAATTCTTCATTTGTCATCTAGAGATCAAGGAGAAAATTATTGACCTTTTTGCGCAAATTAAAATAAGAATAATGGATTTCATTTTTAAATGAATAGATCAAGCTTGACCTGTAACAATTTAAGTTAATGTAAGTGAAAATGTATTTTTTTTGTTAAGATTTTATCAAGTTCCTGAATAAACTTTCTTTTTATACATGTTTTTTTTCCTTTTACACAATTTTAAAACAAAGGTTAAACATTTTCTGGAGCAGTACCCCCTCAAATTTTAGCTACGAGACGCCACTGGTTTTAATATATGTACACAGTAAGATGGTTTCAAATTAAAATATGTACAAGGAAAAAAAACTAGAATTTAAATATATACAAACAAATAATTCTTTTAACTAGAAATAGTCATATAGGTGGAGAGTTGTAGTGGAGGATAAATAAATATTTTTTTCATCCCGGGTGCATAAAATAAGTCATTAATAAAAATATGCGTGTTTTCATTTAAAAAAATCTCAAATCTTAGAAAAATGGAATGTCAGTGTAACTGTTTAAAGTGAAAGAAAAAAATAGTGATTATTCAGACCGTCTAAAGGATCACCTTTTAGCCTTTTAGTCGTGGCGAGCGCATTTAGAAGGACTCTGATACCCAAATGGCAAAGTATTATAATCATTGGTTATCCGGCGTTTAGTGTACACGAGCCGGTAGGATTTAGTCTAAGAAACGGTACATACAGTCACAAACCTTTTCTTACAAATTTTTGCGCTATCTGTATGTATCTTTCCGTTGCCTGTTTGGTGACCATCGCTTTCAAAACATCAAAATTAACGTCGTTCCAGTTGCCGTAGCTTATGGTGATCCCGTGAACCTTGCACACCGTTTTTATTTTGGCAGGATCTCCACTAATACAAACTCGGTACGCATAATTCTTGGGACCGCCAGATACAAAGGTGCTAATGTAGCTTCCCGGACCGTAATATTGAAGTTCATCAGTGAGGTCACTTAAAAAGTCTCCGGTCAGTGGACTCTAATCACCGGGGCATTCGGTGAATAGAACGCTATCTGTATCGTGATACAAAACTCGGACCCCCAATTGTTCAAGGATTTTGTATAAGTGCTACCTAGCCATAGCATTCGTGTAGCATGCCACCGCCACACTCGTGTTATGGTTAGAGCGCAACGCGTCACGTGCATCCTTGTAATTAAGGAACATAACCTCATCGTTTACATCAATGACACTGTCCACGGTGATGTACGGATCCGTCAGGTACTTGTGGATGCTCTGATAGTCGTTAACAACGGCTACGTGTGGTAAATCGGGTAGTTGCCCACACTTTCGCCATAGTGAATTTAAAAAGAGTTTAGTCAAAGTGCGGAGACCAGGGTTTTTACAAACAGAACCGAAATCGAGTTTTACCCCCTCCCTTTCCTCATAATTTTGAATGTAAGCTAACTTCTCATCTTGTGATGTACACCACTCTGGCCATCCGTTGGCTTCTTGTTTAATTTTCAAAAAAGTATCAATATACCTGTGAAAAAGTCCTCCAGAATTTGTCTGACAATTTTTAACAGATACATTGTACTCCCACACTTCGTTTGCGGCTTCAACGGTGTAGCCTTTCTAAACGGCTTTCCGTATCTAGTCAATCACCCAGACGCTTGTCAACAAGCGATATTTTTGTCGTTGTGTTGACACGTGCCTTAATTTTTCTCCTCCCAGTATTTTCTGCACAAGATGAACAGTAACTTTTCGTGCATCCGTGTAGACAATACGGGCATGAATAAATCCCAAGGAGACGTCACAGTAACTTTGGATATGCCTTCTACTTGATCTATATACGGACAATTTGGTTCCAAGTGAATATTGGGGTGGCTGGTGGAATATTTCTTGTACTTGCAAACGTAAGGATGCAATGAACACACATCCAGGTATTTGATCTTCTCTCCACAAAAAGGTCTGCTTCATGGATGAGTTTGATACAATTTGTACGCCCTCCAAAGAATGCGTCCCCGGGACTGAAGGACTTCCTTTACTTTACACCTCGTGCTGGAGCACAAATTGTTTCAAGTCCTTGTCTGTGCGTTTCATCGCATTAAACGTACACTCCCACATCTCTATGACCGTGTATCTGGCATTCTTAAACTTTTACACGCAAGCCATGGTCGCTTCATAACGCGTATCCAAGTTCTCGTGGCGGGTGTTTTTGATAGGGGTGGTCCTGTCGGGATAACAGAGAGGGCACCCGTGCAAACAACAGCCCCAGAACTGGAAGAAAGTGGTGGCTTTTGACCAACGCGTCATACCATTTCTCAAAGTGCTCCTTTCCCTCAACCGACATCTCACCTAGACCATAGTCTTGCTTTGGTGACAAGGGACCCCTATATCCCGTGTTTTCTTTTTTATTGAAAAAATGGGGGAACTGTCCCTTGGCCAAAGACTCTTCCAAGCCGAATGTTTTGGGCATCTTAGACAGCGATATCGGATGAAAGTTCAACGAGTCAATAAAGTGGAGTAGGCTGTAACTTAGGGACATGATTTTCCCACCGTTCATTATGAGCTCTGGAGTCCATTTTTTTTACCTCTATTATGTATTTTAAAATGAAACTCCTATCATAGCCCTTCGTATTAGGGCCTAGGAGGGGGGTATCCTTAAATTTTGTTATTTTAATTTGCTCTATAAATCCGAAAAAATAGGCCATTGTGGTATCATCCTTGAATATTCGAGTCTTATCGTCCCCACATTCATTGCAATGATGGAAATTTACATTTATATGAAGGCAGGCCTTGCAAGACGTCTGCAAGACAAGAAGGTTAGTTTCTTACAAGTACGTGTTGACCGCACCTTGAAGAAGCGTTTCTTGTCTGCATTCAAAATCATATAATACAAACATGAAATTAATCTTTTCCAGTGACGGCTTGGATGGGGCTTGCTTCATATACCAGAAATGACCAAAAGGACGATATGTATCGCATACTTTACAAAATGTCTCATAACACCTATATGAATAATTTGCTCTTTCCAAACTGAAAAATTGCCCACAGACCTCACAAACATTCTTGACATCACAGATCGACATGTGACCTCTGCCAAAACCGGGATGTTTATGGTATTCAAAACATGTCTGGTTTGTGAACCAACGCTCTCAGTTACAGGTTACAGTTTGACCTCCCCTGCAGACCATTTTAGCGTAGCACACAATGCACGCGGATTCGCATTTGTGCTCGTTCTTATGATAAAACGGTACACGGCACTCGTGGAAAAAGTACAAGCACTTAAATGCGGCTGTCAAGGATGTTTTGACATCAAAATGGTTTTGATTATCGTCGTGAAAATACAAATCAAATTAGCCTTTAAAGGAATGTTCGGGAGGAGTAGGCCCCTCATATAGTACATGCCTCCCCCGACGTTCCCTGAACACTGGGATTTTGTATTTGGAGAGGTATGTTTGAAAGTGTTTCAGTTCAGTGATTCCACCACCACCTTTCAAGAGATTTACACGGGCATCACGTCATAAATCTTCTGCTTTGTATTTTTTTAATATTGCAGCCCTCCTTTATGTAATTATAGGTATTCAGGTCCATGCATCTTGGTTCTCTTTTATTACCACTTATATCTTTGGCGAAAATCAACCCACGGGCAAGGCAAAGTGTGTCGCCATTCTGATTCGTAATGATCCCTTGGTTTTTACGGCTATATGTGCTAACAGGGGATAGCTTATCACAATGACGTGCAATCCCACGAGGCTCCTTAAAATGGCCGTGTTTAACGTACAGTGGTGTCATACTTAAGAACAAGCTATTACTTTGCAACACGCGACTTACGTTATCAAGCACGGCTCGAGCGTATGACGTTATTTGCCACCCTACCATATATTTCCCTATATTTTCTAATTTTTGTGAATAGTTTCCAATTTATTTTCATGTGAAATTAAACACTTAAAAGTTCGGCCGCCACTTAGCACGCTGGTTGCTGTCCTTACATATAATACTATTTACATCCATTCAATAAAATAAAAGGACGTAAGGAACAACGTAAAACATTGTTTTAAATAATTTAAATAAAGAATTTTCATTTAAGGAAGAACACTTAACTTTTATTAAACATTTTAAATATTCTTTCTAAGAAGTTTGTTGACTTATTTATATTTAACGTCAGCCATGATTGATTTCAACGCATGCGCAGATCTGTCAAACAAGTGATTCTTGTGATTGTAAAAGAAAAAAAAGAGGAAACAAGGCTAGATGTAAATAACTCAAAACTAGCGCGCTTTTCAATTCCGACAGAAATAAACATTTAATTCTTTAAGAAAACATTGTTCACATTCACTGGGATATATTTCAATATTTATATTAAACCTGCATTGTATTTGATTTTTATCCCTAGTCCATAGCCAACATTTTATCTTTTGTTTTTATATATTAGCTTTCTCTTTGGATTTGGAAGTAAGGAATAGAACATTTTTAAATTTGATTTTGGAAGACTATCTATAGGAGACTGGGTCTTCTTCCTCGGTGTTGGTCCAACATGGAGCCAAATCTGTGGAGCTCTTAATTTAATTTATTTTTAAAGTGAATTAATGGTTGTAAAGTAAAGTGTGAGTAGCAAAATGGAAAGCTAAGTGTATGTCCAAGAACTAGACTGTTTATTTTTATTTAAATTGTGGAAGAATTAGCATTACTAAAGTGAAACAAATTTCTGAAATTGGTGTTTCAGCATAGGCTAATTCATGGGTGAGGTCAAGCCAACTCTTCATATTTAAACTCGTATTTTTTTTTCTTTTATCAAAAATCATAACTCATGTAAGAACTTTCAGAAAGACTATCTAATTCGGAGAATTAATTAACATTTTATTTTATGTCTAAATATTAATTGTATGATTTTTTTATCTCTTCCTTTTGTTTCAACAATACTATTTTATACTTTGTTAAATTAGAATTATAACTATCCAGAATTCCACAGGTAGGATTGGGATGTGGTAAAAAAGGAAACAATAATAAATCCACCAAAGTTCTAACAATTGTCTATTTTATACATTTTTTACTGTATTCTAAATTACTACATTTTGTTCCAATATTCCATTATTTTTTTTATAAGTTGTTCATGTTTTAGTTTTAAGTTTCCCCAGTGGTCTCAAGTATTGAGAGTCGTCGTGCCACTGTCTGAATTAGCTGAGGTAAATGTTTTTTTTATATATCATTATTTTTCCCCTAAATCCTAAAAGTGGCGCCCAACAAAATAAACAAATTTTATTCATATTAACGTTATGTAAACAAGATTTGGAATAAACTGATACTAGACATAGAATAATATAATTTATATAATACATTCTGTTTTTTTATCATTACAAACGTTAAAAGCGTCTATAAGATCAAATACTTAAAGTCTCAGATGAGGTTTCATCTGTGACGAGGTGGAGAGACCGATGCCTGACCCATTGTAGTCACCAGCAGTTTGGTCAATGATGTAGAGCTACGTCCTAGTTATGCCTCCGTCGAATTGATTAAAGTATATATATATATATATATGTGTGTGTGTGTGTGTGTGCGTGTGCGTGTGTGTGTGTGTGTGTGTGTGTGTGAGACAGACATCAGACATCACATTAGCATGTTCTGATGCATCATAAAGAGGAGCATGATAGCAAGTTCCAACACGTACCGACCAATTGGTCTCATTGTGTGGTTGGAATCTAGGAGACGGATTGTCGCATTTCACGAAGTTTCTGAAACAAAGAAGATATATTATTAATATTGGTGGGGGAAAACAAAAACTATATTGGAAACCGAATAAGGGTTTTTAGAGTTACGTGCGGAGACACTGCTCTATGGAGGGCTTATCCGAGCAGGGATTTGGGACGTCAATGGCACCCTCCAGGGTCGATGACGTAATTCCCAAGTATCATTGCCCACTATACCTTGAGAGGGAAATCATGTTGCAAAGTAACACTGCCCAATAAACTTTGGGAGTTAAATCATGCTGCGAGGTAACACTGCCCAATAAACCTTGGGAGTTAAATCATGCTGCGAGGTAACACTGCCCAATAAACCTTGGGAGAGAAATCATGCTGCGAGGTAACACTGCCCAATAAACCTTGGGAGGGAAATCATGTTGCAAGGTAACACTGCCCAATAAACCTTGGGAGGGAAATCATGTTGCAAGGTAACACTGCCCAATAAACCTTGGGGGGGAAATCATGTTGCAAGGTAACACTGCCCAATAAACCTTGGGAGGGAAATCATGTTGCAAGGTAACACTGCCCAATAAACCTTGGGGGGGAAATCATGTTGCAAAGTAACACTGCCCAATAAACCTTGGGAGAGAAATCATGTTGCAAAGTAACACTGCCCAATAAACCCTGGGAGAGAAATCATGCTGCAAGGTAACACTGCCCAATAAACCTTGGGGGGGAAATCATGTTGCAAGGTAACACTGCCCAATAAACCTTGGGAGGGAAATCATAGTTGTAAGGTAACACTGCCCAATAAACCTTGGGGGGGAAATCATGTTGTAAGGTAACATTGTCCAATAAACCTTGGGAGGGAAATCATGTTGCAAGGTAACATTGTCCAATAAAAATCATGGTTTAAATTAGCAGTGCCCAATCCACCTTGGAAGGGAAAATTTTGGCAGTAGCCTGGGATTATCAGTGCCCAGTAGACGCCCAATCAACTAGCTACACAAATAAAGTAATGAAAAGACTTGTTATAAACTGCTATAATTATAATCAATTAGAAGCAGTCCTTTAAAATACGCACTGAGAGTCAAGTGTGGTATTAAAATGTTGTGGATATTTAACAAATACATGTGTGAATATTGAATTTTTAAAATTAATTTATGAAACAAAAAAAAACTGTACAGAATTATCATATTATTTTAAAGCCAACATAATTTTACTAGCACAACTTTTAATGGTAAAACTTACTTTTTAAAACCTTTTATTACAAGCAAATTAATGACACATTCTGTAAATTTAAATTACAATTTTCTTTTAATAACTGGATTTCCATTAATGGAAAGATTGGGGTTCAAATCCTGAAAAGATTTAGTCAAGGTAGTTTTAATTAAATGGTTTCACACTCTCTTTTCTCCTAAATGCTGGCACATTTTTCTTAAATCCTACCATCCCTGTCCCTATCTCACTAGCGTAACTAATAGACGCATATAAGCCTGACGGGTACTTAGACACGGTGAATTTTTTAAAAATAAAATCCGTACTCTACCTGCATGGTCTAATATAAATAAATGTATTGATTGTTTTCATTATTATAAAACAAGTACAATTTTAATTTACGCAGACTACAATTTGATGAAATCACATAATTAGTAAACCAAATCTAACCACTGTTATTTATTTATGTGTTCGTGAATTACCCTCCCATAATAAACACATAAAGGGCGGTTTGTTCAATCCACCACATTTACGTAACAGTTCCTAATGTGTATTCAAACTTACCCTTGATTAACTTCTACGACTTCCCTTCGTGAGTGTTGGATTTATATTGATGGCGGGTAAATGCACAAAGATAATTAACTGTGGTAATGTCTTAAACAAATGCCTCAATACTAGTTGATAGTTAGATTAATGCAAATAACATTCAGCAATATTATGACGACGGCAGAGCTTGTACTAAAATGTTTTGGTGACAGCCATCTCAAGAAATAATGTATTTTAGGTATGTAGACCTGTTCTAACGTTTCAAGAAGTTATGATTCTTATTTTTACTTTCACATAACAAGAGAAAGTATTGTAATTGTGAACATTTTCTATCTTGGGATTATGATAAAGTTTTACTCTTTATATGTGTCCCTACCCAAAAATGTGGCTTTTACTATTCTATCTGTCCCAATGTGTCTGTCTCTGGATTTGAAACAAGTTAATAAATTTTGTTCAAACTTGATAATTAAATTTTGCTATGAAACAAGCTCTCAAATTAAGGTGCAGCTTACGGAAGAATAATAATTGCTGAATTCCAAATTTTAAGAAAAAGGTTTCGACGATGTTGTTTAAAATTGATATCTAGGGAGTGCTTAGGCTCTCAAATAACATAGTATACTTTATTTATGTGTAAAAATTAGTTTCGTCACAGTAGTTTACTGATGGCTGTTTTATTTTAAATTTGATTTTGATTTCAAAATTGGTATCGAGAGAATATTTTACATGATCAATAGTAATGTATGGTTTATTTTAATGCACAGTATTTTAAAATAATTTAACATAAATTATTAAATAAAACCTCAAGAATCTCAGTTATAAAATATATTAATGAATAATCCAAGCGTATTCAAAGTGTTCGCATCTTAAATCGTAATTGAAACTAGTTGTATTCTATATATAGCTTGAAATGAAAAGGCTCAAATGTTCGCCCACTTCATATAAACGCATTAAATAATAATTCAGTGTAGAAACAAAATTTAATTAAAGTTCCCCTTTAAATAGTAGTTTAACACTCCTATCATTTTATGTAATTAATTAAGTAATTAAATATTGAAGTTATTCTTTCACAAGGTGTGGTTTTTTTTTGTTCCTACCTATTGTTCTGGCATTATGATGTATATCAAAGATAATTAAACCATTGTCTTTCATCTGTGGCCTTAATTGGGTCGATATTGATGAACTCTCTAATTTTTTTTTGCCATTGCTTTTTTATGATTTGAAAAGGCAGACTTTTGACAATGTTTTTATGATATGGTTTTGAAATACCAAGAGAATGTCTTTGTGTGACTTAATTGATTCATACAGAAACGTTAATAGGGTCTGTTCTAAATTTAACGCACAATTACTCGTTTTGAAATATTAAAATATTTCCATCACGCTTAATAAAATGTTATAATATATAGCATTTTTGAGTGTGTAGTAATAATATAAACGTAAACAATTAATTCTGTGTACCAGTTATTTTATATTCTTTTTAGCGCCGCTTTTTAATACCCGTTTGGGCTATATGCGTATGTACTAGCTACGATAATGTGTTAGAGATGAGGAAAGTTGAAATTAGATTAAGTGTACCCATATTTGCGTGGATGGAGAAAGTGGGAAAAATTAGGGCAACCATTCTCAGTATACCCAACCAAGATTTGAATCCCGAACTCACTGTCATCGTCAGTCCATTCTATGGCAAGAGTGACGTCTTATAGCAATCGAGCTTCGAAGAGGGTTAAATTAGTTGATTTAAATCTTTTATGATAATATGGTAGAGTAGGCCCTATATTAATACTGTATTTAATTTTAATTTTTATAATTAGAACGTGAATGATATTTGGTGGTGTTTTATTTTACATCACATACATTAATTTTGTTCGCATCGACTTTTGGGAACAGTTCTACACCTGTGACGAGTAAAGCTTGGCGTAAGTTAGGAACAGGTGAACAAGCTCTTCTCTTTGAAGCGACACGAACACCTGTTCAATCCTTTCAATTATTTTCTCAAATATGGCGGAAACAAATCTTGTTTTTGATCATATCATACATTCATCTATAATCCAGTCATACACTGGCGTAGCAAGCTAGACCATATGGCCACCGCTTACTTTAAATCTTATGTTTTTTAGAGAATGATGCTTTTTATCAATATCAAACTGAGATGAAATCTACCATTTGCATTAAGTCTCACAAATTATTATTTTAGATACCATGAAAAACACTTTGTATACATCTCATTTGCTCTTTACAACTCGATTACCTTTCTAACTTCAGTTATTTTGGGCAATGTTTCTTTATGTCCTAATATGGTTAGTTTGATTTTATCTCATTATATTAATTTGTTTTTTACTATAACCTAAATCTTTACTATTTTTGCATTGGTTTTGTCTCAGACCTGATGATGGCGTGATCGACGAAACATGTCACCCAGCCAGGTTAGCAACTGTATAAGGAGAGGAATTAAAACACACAGATAAGAAACGTTACTTTGTATTTTAAATTTTTCAAAACGTCAAAAATTGTCATTTTGGTTAAACTTCTTTAATAGTAAATCAATTGTACTTATTTATACTAGCCTGTATTTATAACATACCATAGCTGAGTAAAAGTATAATCTTGATCTGTTGATTTCCATTAAATCTCCAAAACTGATCTTGCCTCGATGATTAAAACAGTCCAATTTTATAATTAATTGACTCAAATACAAGTTTGTATCATCTGATTATTACACTCATTTTAATAATTTGAAGAATTTACTTGTTATATTTCAACTTTATTTTAATATGTTTCATGTTATACTTCTATTTGTTTATTACATGTGTAAGGTGCCTAAATAACCACTTAGTCGAGTATTTTAATATTTCTATTAATCATCTTTCTACTGTCAATGTCTACATATTTTAAACATTGTAGAACATGTCTTCCTTGTCAACTTATTTTCAAGTTTATTTAACTATTCTTATAATTAGTTCATTATTGTCGACATATAAATTTACCTATTATTATTATTATTTGTATATTAATACCCTTCATATAACCTATAATCCTTATTTCAAGCATTCATAAAAACTTTTAGAGTCTTTAACGGTTTAGGGTATTAATAACTCCTATCGTGTTATTGCCATTTTATACTATTCTTTTGCTTATCAGCTAATCCCATAATCTGTTACTACTTTAAATATGGAATCAGCACAGATTTATATCCTGTCTTTGTTTTTTCAATTAATTTCAGAACATTATTATTTAACAACCTCAATGATAATGTTTTAGAAATGTGATTGTACTTGTTTTATTTGATTTAATTCATGATAAATTAGTTTAATGTCATTGTTCTTACTCTATCTTGATTGAGCAAAGAAGTTGTTCCAATCAATTTAAGTACTTGTCCATCCAAGTACGTCCCTTATATTATAAATAACTTTTTCGGCCATGCCGAAAATTGAACCCGAGACCCTTTGCACAGTCGGCAGACATGCCCACGACTGAGCTAAGGTGACTAATACTTAAAATATGAATTAAAAAAAATAAATATATGAGGTATAACAAGAACCAAATGGTGGGATGATCTGAGGAATAATAATAGGGAGGAATTGATGGTGGGAGATAACTCATGTAAGGAGGTGGCGCAAGACAGGATAAGATGGAGGCTGATGGGTGTGGGAGAGAACACGTGGAAGGAGGTGGCGCTAGAACGCAAGACAGGATAAGATGGAGGCTGATGGGTGTGGGAGAGAACACGTGGAAGGAGGTGGCGCAAGACAAGATAAAATGAAGGCTGATGGGTGTGGGAGAGAAGTCATGGAAGGAGGTGGCGCTAGACAGGATAAGATGGAGGCTGATGGGTGTGGGAGAGAACTCATGTAAGGAGTTGGCGCTAGACAGGATAAGATGGAGGCTGATGGGTGTGGGAGAGAACACGTGGAAGGTGGTGGCGCAAGACAAGATAAGATGAAGGCTGATGGGTGTGGGAGATAACTCATGGAAGGTGGTGGCGCTAGACAGGATAAGATGGAGGCTGATGGGTGTGGGAGAGAATACGTGGAAGGAGGTGGCGCTAGACAGGATAAGATGGAGGCTGATGGGTGTGGGAGAGTACACGTGGAAGGAGGTGGCGCTAGACAGGATAAGATGGAGGCAGCTGGGAAGGTTGTCGAATGACCTAAATAGACCTTGATCACCAAAGGAGTGATAGGTTGGTTGATTGAATCATAAAAATATCATAATTTTATTGGTAAAGCGGACGAATACTAAATTGATATTTAAACATTTAATATCCTCAACACTTAAATAAACATCCTGTAAGAATGTATAAGTAAAAATTGACATAATTTTCTTAATTAATTTATTTTACGCTCATTGGTCTCGTCATTTTAACTAGACATTGATATGACGTGTATTTCATATTTAGGACATTTGAGGATAAAAATCTCATTCTACTTTATTTATAAATAACTTTTTTTTTCTTCATTGTATTGCAACCATAAGACCCAATTACACAGTTTAGCCAATATAATATATATTGGCATATCAATATAATTACAAATTAGGTTTCAGAAACGACACTAATAATAATAATATATATTAATAACCCCATACTTCATATGAAGGCATGGATGGCTTGCTTACTTTAAAACATAATCTATTTAATTGGTTTCTAATACTAAAATAAATCTCAATTTATGAATCATAAGAAATAGTCTTCCAAACTGGTGCCACTACGAATATAATTCCTATAATGGGTCCGATAACAATATCAATATTTAACAATACACTATAGCATATCTAAGATAATAGATATTAGAAAATAGAGGGGGAGGGCTACAAGGGGAAAGTATTCTATGCAAAATAAACACACACAACAAACTAGAAAAATAGAATATCGTAGCTATATTTTACTTTTGTGTTTAAATTAATCCATAGATAAATATCTCATATGATAAATATGTAACGTCCATATATGTACATAAGTTCATTCCCAGGTCATTCAAAAATAATTTAAATTATCCTTCTAATAAATCTTATTACATTGTAAGCCATGCAACAAAGTCTACCTAAAGTGTATTTCTCAAAACTTGTTGGTTAATATTAATATAAATAATATATTATTGTAACTTCCCATACCTTGTATCATATATTTTTCACTGTTTTTGTGTGTGCGGGAGAACCGGGTAGTAGAGGAGTCATATTATGAAGTGATGTTATGATATGTATGTTTTCATATTGTTAGAGAAAAATAAAGACTTACTAAAAAAACAAGTCGATACAAATACTAGTTGAGATACGGTTTCTTGGGATTATATTTCCCTTCTAGCTCGGAATTGAAACGGAAGATTGTGCACGCCTGAAGAAACAGATTTTCTTGTAATCCTAAACAAGCTGGATTGAAATTTGTCCTTTACGACCGTATGCATTTCTTTCTACCCGGCTCTAATTTATATATATATATATATATATATTATGATCGGCCGCCACCGCATAGAGGATGGAAGCACACGAACACATTTTAATAACACGAGAGATGTGTTTCTATTCTAAAACTAACTAGTTTAATAAAATGAAATATAAAATATAAAATTATTTACAAAAGAAGCTTGATACATGGTAACTGTTCATGGGTAGACTACCTTAACTCTAATATATTCTTAGACCGTGCAGAGGTCTTTAGTTTGACAACATCCTCAGTTGAAGTACTGGAAACAATTGTCCTGCTAGCCAGTCACTTTGTCCTTTATGAACTCCTCCAGGTCATGAACCGGCCGTTCATCCTGAACTGGAGCTACATGGTCAGTACAGAAGACATTGTCTCAAGACTAGGAATGCAGTCGTAAGCTGGGCGGCCGTCCTAAGATGCAACTATTCATAATGTCAGCTTTGCACTTCTGTAGCTGCATATTCTTAATTTTGAGTGTACACTCTGTTCAACATATTGTTGGACCCCAACATATATATATATATATATATTGTTGGACCCCAATATATATATGTGTGTGTTTCTCGAAGCATTTTGAATTAGAGTTTTGTTTCCTTATGTAGATTATTTCGCTCTCGCTTCCTTTTAAAGTAAATAGCAAAAAAAAACTAAATAGAACACGTTTTCTGCATGGAAAGCTGGAAAGTAAAATATATGTTTATCAAAAACACCTTGGTATAAAAGTTGTGCAACATTAAATTATCACTTACATTACCTCTTGGTGGGATATTTTGCTTGGTTTAGGAGGAACGCGGTACGTAGGGATGTGGGGGACGAGAGGAAAGGTCAGTGTGTTGGTCAAAATAAATCAAATATTGCTCCAGTAGATACAAAAGGTTTAAATTTATTCACATGGTGATGTCAACAACAAACTCTCCGGACACTATATTACTATTAGCAGAAAATTAAACGTATCTGTTGAAGCAGTATTTTATTTTATTTAGCCAAATGTTATTAATTTTATAAAAACTGCAAAAATATTTAGCTTGACTATCATTCTCTTCAATCCCACCTTTAAAAATGAGTTGTTTTTTTAAATCATTGAGTCTAATATGCAAGGATCACTAATTGATCTATTCACCGCAGAGATCACTGGAATGCTTTACAGAACTTTAGAAATACCGTCCGTGGCTTGAACTGGATTAACATTTCTCCATTGGAATAAAAGCCTAAAGCCTTTAGTTTTGTAGTTTAAAAAAATATTAAAGAGGTTTAACGTGAAATTTCAAAGTTATGAGATCCATGGTAACATAGATCTGGCTTTCCTCAAACAAAATAGTAATTTTTAACAAGGTCACGAAAGAAATTGTTTGAAAAATTGAAGATGTTTTTAATGATTTTGAAGTTTCAAAGTTGCCATTTCCTTAGCGAAATGCTCTATAAGGTTGGGATAAGATAGTTATTAATTTGGTTCAATCTTACGTTGACTGTACATTACATTTTTGTGTTCATCGCATCTTACTACTCAATCGGGCTATCTGCATATTTAAAATAACGAGAAAGGAATGAAGAAGGTAGAGTTTTAAAGGAAGTATACCTCCATTTGCGTTGAAGCAAAGCAGAAAATGATCCATGTAAAGTCTCCTTCTTTACACCCCACCCGGATTTGAACCCCAAACTACCCGCCACCTGAAGACCAAGATAGATGAGTTCAATATTTAGTTCACGTGTTCGTCGATACGTGTTTTAGTGTATTTACAATGTCATAAAAGGACAAAGTTTCAGAGAACCAACTAGTCTCATAGTTGTGAGGAAATGCACCCGCCTTAGCGTGAGGAGATAATGGGGAAATAACAGAGACAATCACGTGTGAGACTTCTTTATTTCAACCACTACGTCAAAATGGAAAAAATCAACGTGGGATCTAATGTCTAAGACCAAGTAGTCCCACTAGAGGTTAGGAGGATAGAAGTTTTAGCTTTCGTGGTGTCACCGTAGTGTCGAATTTGGTAATTGTATGGAAAACACGAGCATTTTTATAAAATATGAATTTATTCAATGTCCATGTGTGTGTTAGGTGTCTATATATATATCTTATCAATTATTAAGGCTATGTTAAGCTATGTTGTCTAAAAGGATGCTAGTATAAAGCAGATATTTGATATTATCTGTTGTGGATGACAGCTTGGAGACGAACATCAAAAGTGGAGATTTGGTTTGCTTTGCTTGTCATTGCCTAGCACCACTGAAATATTCTATCTAATATGATCCAGACTCATTATTTATTCATTATTTAAGTGGGTCAAACTGGGCCGAAGGGAAATAGTTATCCCATAAAACCAAGGTCCCGACATCAGATGGCGTTACGTATAGCAAAGGTTGTGATTGTTAAATCATATCATATTTGATACTAGTATCAATTATAAACTCGAATATGACGTATGTTGTAATTATTTGTTTATTATTTTTATTCTAGTATCAAGTCTACACCTAAGTATGACCAAAATTATTATATTTTTAAATAAACTGTACCATAGGGAAGACCGGGGTTTGTTGACTATAGGAGTTGGTTTGCCTAGGCCTAGTAGCTTATTTTACAGTAGCCCCATGGCTTCTTCGATGCTGACTGACTTCTGACAGTCAACATTTAGGTATATACCTATATTTTGACTGTCAGAAGTGACAGCTGCTAAACACATCTTTTTGCAGATCATTTGGATCGGCGTAGGGATACATAATTTTGTCTAATAACTTTTCAAAACCGTCAGCTGTTAGCTGTGAGCTGTCAGTAAGCACCAAAGAAGCCATGGAGCTAATGTAACACCGTGTTTTACTACCCGTTTGGGTTACACGCTTATTTATAACTACGCCAATGGTTTTATGGATTAGGATGATTCCATTTAGGGGAAGTGTACCAGCATTTACGTGGAGGGAAAGTGTAAAACCGCCCTCAGTACACCCGGCCTTGATTTGAACATCCATCTCCCCGTTATCGAGACTCTAATCTACTGCGAGAGTAGCACGTTAGACCACGTGGCCACAGAAGCGGGTGTTAAGTCTGTTCTGAGTTGTTATCACGATTGATGTTTGTGGAGGCTCGTTTTGTTTAGCTCTACCTGTGGTGAGCACAATACAAATAGTCTACTAATTGTTTATTAGGAATGAAATAATAAGAAATATAATAAATTTGATGTATGTTCAAAAGAAAGACTATTTTATTTATTTTACTATAAATTATACTTAGAAAATCTTTCCTGATATTTAGAGAGAGGTTGGATGATAAATAGAAAGAAATGGCCACAGAGTTGGTTAATTTAAGAAAATAACTTTAAGACCAAATAAAAAGCAACAAAAAGAAAGAATTGAAAATTCAAAACAACTTCTGATTGAGGGAAATCAATACCACAAAAAATGCGTAGGAATAAAGAAGGTATTGTGTAGAGGAAATGCACCAGTATTTTTGGTGGGAGCAGTAGCGGATTTAGGTTTGAGGACGCCCTAGGCCCGAGACGATATGGCGCCCTTTTTTTTTGTAACAATATATATATATATATATAAACATATATATACATATATGTGTGTGTATAAAATAATGAAAATAATAACAATAATAATAAGAAATCTAATTCAGGTATAAATTAAACATTTATTTTTTAACATAACAATTAAATATAGAATTAATAATAAATTGCTTGTAATTAAAATATAAATTATTTCAATTAAAAATTTTGGGGCCCCTCAAAATTTGCCGCCCTAGGCCCGGGCCTCACGGGCCTAAGCCTAAATCCGCTACTGGGTGGGAGAGAGTGCGTAACCCTTTAAGGGAGATAATCGTATGACAACACCCTAACAGGAGTCGAGCCATGACCTTTCCACCACCGAGGGACCAGACTAGATGAACTTGACGTTTAGTCCGCCCGCTCACCGATGCTGGAAGCACGTGTTGATGTCTAGGAAGTATTAAAAGCTCGAACAACGAATAGTTTTCAAACATTGTGCTCCAATTTCTTCATTTCTTTCAGTTAAAATTATCTTTATTAGAAATGTTCTAAATGTTTCAACATTGTTTGGCTTTGGGAACTTGGCGTGTTTGCTCGGAGAACAAGTTACAGCGAGTAAAATGGAAGTCTTGAATGATAGAAGCTCCCTTCCTGAATCGTTATTACGATGAGAAGTGTAGGGGACGCGACAAAAGGGCAATGTTTAAGGGTTTTTTTGTATCAAAACTTTTTTGGCCAAAGTAATTTAATATTGCTTCAGTACAAACTGAGAGTTTAATTTTCTGACTGGTGATATCAACAGTTGTCGAATATCTGTCAAGGATGTACTGGAGTTTAATAACAACATTTTCTCTTCATTTAAAACGTGTCTCATCTAATGCCGCCATGATCATGGCATATGTTCAACATCCGTTGATATCACCAAGTGAAGAAAATTATATATTCTTATGTTTTACTGGAGAAACATTTTATTTATTTTGTAGAAAAAATATTTGATATAAAAACTGCAAAAATACCGCCTTTTATTCGTATTCCCTATACACTGCGCCCCCCCTCATGACTGGAGCCCCCAATATTTGATTTATTTGACGTATTTAACTTGCACTTCCTGAACTGACTGATTATATCAGCAGATGAACATGTTTATGAGCGAGAGTGAAAGGGCCTACCAATTTTGCAGGGAAGGAGATTTTCATCATACCTGCAAGGGTTGTTTCACATTTCACAATCGACATGGGACCGATGGCTTTACTTTCCCTCCAAAGGAAGTTATAATACATATTTTATCGCTCAAGAAAAATTTATCAACCCCAGCTGGATTTGAACCCACGAGCATTGAGTCCTGAAATGAGCACTTTACCCCAAGACCACCAAAGTTAACAACCCCCTAATATTTACCCCCATTGCACGTAATCTAGCATTTGAATGAATATATATATATATGTATCTATTATATTGAAAATTGTTTTCAAAGGTCTAGCTTTAAGGAAGTGATTCAAAAGGGGGTAATTCCAGGAGAAAATACAACTAAGGGAATATGTATCCTCTTTGAGAGAGCCTCACCCTCTCTAAGAAGAGTTACACCTCCCCCTTTCCGAGATTCTTCCCCGCCCCCCACCTCCACCCCATAACCTGACCCTTTTACCAACTAGAGGCCTCAGGAATAAGAAATTGCGGGTGGTTGAGGCAGGAGGGTTGGAATGTGGTTTTTAAAGTCTTATCACTTCTAAGGACGCAGCACTTCACTTCTTTGATGTCACGAGACAAACTCTTCCTTCGCGTCCTTTTTCGCCGCCGACAAAGAGCCAATTACCTGTATATATGCTGGCCTGTTCAGACAGCTTAACTCTTAGCTTCTAGGGGTTAATTCTTGTGGAAGTGCGCTCTTTTTCAAAAGGTGTCAATACCTCTACAAAAATATTTCTTAATAAAATGTTACTAAAAAGTTTGATTCAATTAGCTTTATGAAAGCAGGATTAATAAATAATGTTAGATGTAATTATTTTATTTTATTCAATCATTTAAAGTGTAATTTTAATTGTATAAATTACAGCAACACATTGCATACAAACTTTACTCAGCATAGTTTGCTTTAAACTGATGTAGAATTAAGGAAGAAAGGTTTTGAAAAGATACGAATTATATACGAAATATTTAATTTAAAATGGTAGAAATTAATTTCCACAGCCTATAGGTATTATTAAGAAATAGACATAGTAAAGTGATATGGAACGAATTAAAATTGATATGATACAGGGACCATGAAATAAAATTGAATCCTCGCCGCTTCTTCTATCAAATATAAGAAGTGACGATTACAATTACAAACAAAATTAAATAAGAATGTTTTGGGAAGGATGAAACATAAGAGAAATATGTAAGTTTAACAAATTAGTTTAATTAAATGTAAACAAGAGAAATAGAATTACATACGTTTTAAATATATATTAGATCAAACAGTCCATTGTTACTTGAGACAAGTTTATTCAGTTATCATAGTCGTGTACTTCCCAATAGGCAGGAATAGAAATAAGCTCCTTGATGACTAGGAACTAACATAAATAAGATTGAACATATAGTTTAGTTTAATGACTCTAGAAATAAGAACCATTTTCCTATAAAGGAGCGTCTGCTTCAATATAGCGGCAGTTAAAATTAGGCAACAAATAAAAATATAAGGTTGAGCCACCATAAATAACACTAATCCAGCCTAGCTAATACCAGACTAAGACCTGATAGGTATATTTATGAATTATAGTGAAACTATATGGGATGAAAACATGGGGTATTTAATGCTAATTTTATTGAGCTACAATGTGGAATGATATATAAGATAGCCAGCTTGATTTAACTCCATTGAGAGCTACGAAAACTAAGGTTAAATTTCCTTGAAGAGGAACCAGCATTTTACAAGTAATACATGGTGAGCAATCAGGCATCCACACGGTTATCGGACTATGGCCGGTAAATTCCTAACAAGTATTGATTGGACATTCGGTAGTATAAATATACTTCCATCCATTACTAGGGCACACAATAATAAGTACAAACCATATTAGTATAACTTGATGCAAACGACTCCTACTGGGGCCGGAGACAAAATACTATTCTCACGAGCCACGATTACCAACTAATAGTGCTCCCACAGTTTGCGCTCCCTAAATAGATACACTACAAAGAGACACTAGTGACTGCTATCTGTCACTTACCTAAATAGGTCATTAAAAAAAATGTTAGTGGGCCACAGTGAGTTAACACCTGCCACAGATTATTTGAATATATTAGCACTTGTAATCACAGAGTTAATTATGTTTATGGTATGTTTTTATTTTTACATGTAAAACCAGCGCTTTTACATCCTACAAAATGTAATAGTAAATAAATTAAAAGTCTGATAAAAATACATATGAAAAATAGACATTAAACAGTTGCAACTTAGAGAATATACACATTTTAATATAAAGCAATTTAATTAGCTCACACCAAACCCTTCCTTCACCTCTGACAAGACATCTTGTGAATGTGAGGAATGCCAGGCCTCCACCGTGGTTCGGATTCCACGTTAAGCTGTAGGTCCTTCATTTCATCTCACAATCACCCTACCATTACACATTAGCGTAAGTGCGTATCACCCGAACGGGTAGTAAGACGCGGTGCTAATAATAATAATAATAATAATTATCTCACACATGATAAGACATTGAATGTAAGAGAGACTATGAAAGTGGAGGCCATGGGAATGAAGTTTGTGAGGAGCATGTTAGCTGTCACGAGGAGAAATAAGATTAGGAAAGAAGTTTGTGAGGAGCATGTTATAGTTGTCAGGAGGAGAAACAAGATTAGGACTGATGTTATTCAGGAAAGAGTTGTGGTAGAGGGAGTAATGAGATATTAGAGAAATAAAGAATGAGTGAGATGGTATAGGAATATAATGAGGATGGGAAGGGCAGATTACCATAGAGAACTATGAAGTTGCAGAAAAAATACCAAGAGGAACAGATAACAGAAGATGTGCAAGTGAGAGGAGGAGAATAGAAGCAATCAGAGGAGGAAGAATGGTGGAATGAAGATTGAGGCATTTTAGTAAACTTACCCGGCCACAGACTGGAAACAGTTGATGATGAAGATAAACCTCTATGAGCCAATAAAATTTGTCATAGCCAAAAAATAATGGTGATATAAAGATATTTCATAATAATAAGTGATAAATCACATATAATAGATGTTAGAGAGATGTAAGGAAATAAAAGCAAAATTTATTTATATATAAAATAAGTCGCATTAAAAATTATTTTCAATAAACAGTGATGAGAGACTAACATACTTTGTAAATACAAGTTCATTGAAATTCTATAAAAAAAGGTCTAACAAATACTATGATATCTTAAATTGTTAATGAAGTTACTTGATCCATTTTGAATTCTAGTGGTTTTGATGTTGAACTAGAAGGTTGATTTCAAAATATCTCAACAATATTATTGCCTTCCTCAGGAAATTACTTTAAAAAAATGTAAAAATGGAATACATTAAAATAAAGGTATTATTATTATTACCACCGCGTCTTACTACCCGTTCGTGTTATACGCGCTTGCGCTAATGTGTAATGGTAGGGTGATTATGAGATGAAATGGAGGACCTACAGTTTAACGTGGAATCCGAACCACGGTGGAGGCCTAGCATTCCCCACATTCACAAGCTGTCTTGTCAGAGGTGAAGGAAGCGTTTGGTAATCAGATAAATCTGTGCCGGGACCGAGGATTGAACCCCTGCCGCCAGCATAGAAGTCCGACACCTTACCCCTAGACCGCCAGGTCATAAAATAAAGGTAAATAAACTAATCGGAAGAATGTAGGTAAGAGATTTAAGTTTAATATAATATGACGAAAAATGTGTTATTAAAAGAATTGGATTTTTTTTTAAGTCTATATTATTTAGGTTTAAGTAAAATGGAATAAAAATAAGGCGCAATCGAATGAGATACTAAACAAGAACACTTACTTGTAGAAACTGAATCATTGGATTGTTGAACAAGAACACTTACTTATAGAAATTTAATCATTGGATTGTTGAACAAGAACACTTACTTGTAGAAACTGAATCATTGGATTGTTGTACAAGAACACTTGCTTGTAAAAACTGAATCATTGAATTGTTGAACAAGAACACTTACTTGTAGAAACTGAATCATTGGATTGTTGAACCAGAACTCTTACTTGTAGAAACTGAATCATTGGATTGTTGAACAAGAACACTTACTTGTAGAAACTGAATCATTGGATTGTTGAACAAGAACACTTACTTGTAGAAACTGAATCATTGGATTGTTGAACAAGAACACTTACTTGTAGAAACTGAATCATTGGATTGTTGAACAAGAACACTTACTTGTAGAAACTGAATCATTGGATTGTTGAACAAGAACACTTACTTGTAGAAACTGAATCATTGGATTGTTGAACAAGAACACTTACTTGTAGAAACTGAATCATTGGATTGTTGAACAAGAACACTTACTTGTAGAAACTGAATCATTGGATTGTTGAACAAGAACACTTACTTGTAGAAACTGAATCATTGGATTGTTGAACAAGAACACTTACTTGTAGAAACTGAATCATTGGATTGTTGAACAAGAACACTTACTTGTAGAAACTGAATCATTGGATTGTTGAACAAGAACACTTACTTGTAGAAACTGAATCATTGGATTGTTGAACAAGAACACTTACTTGTAGAAACTGAATCATTGGATTGTTGAACAAGAACACTTACTTGTAGAAACTGAATCATTGGATTGTTGAACAAGAACACTTACTTGTAGAAACTGAATCATTGGATTGTTGAACAAGAACACTTACTTGTAGAAACTGAATCATTGGATTGTTGAACAAGAACACTTACTTGTAGAAACTGAATCATTGGATTGTTGAACAAGAACACTTACTTGTAGAAACTGAATCATTGGATTGTTGAACAAGAACACTTAGTTGTGGAAACTGAATCATTGGATTGTTGAACAAGAACACTTAGTTGTGGAAACTGAATTGTTCAGTTCGTATGATATTCGTTTCGGTTGCCACGTGGTATAACGTGCTACTCTTGCAGTAGACTAGACTGCCAATGAATGGAAGATCGAGGTTTGAATCTCGTTCGGGTGGACTAAGGTTGTTTATTACAAAATTGTTTTCCCCTCTCCCTCCACACAAGTAGGGTAGGCTTCCTCTAAATATAACTTTCCTAATCCCTAAAACCACTAGAGTAATTAGTACTTAAGCGTGTAACCCGAACGAGTAGTGAGACGCAGTGCTGAAAAACAAGTTTGTATGAAGCCTTGTAGGTAAGGGAGTGTGTTGATACGACAGTTGATACCAATCATCCGCCTTTCAGTCACGAGTACACCTGATGAAGGCTAGTGAACCATGGACCAATGTTGCTCCTGTTTTATTGAATGTCTCTCACACTACACATACCTCTCCAACCCCCCTAAATTATACCTCAAGCGGCACCTTGTCTTGACGACATTTGGGTAGGAGGCTGTAAAGTGTAAAACCCACTCTTCACTGAGCTGTATTTGCATAATTAATTATTATACATTTTTATTGCTATGGTGACCGTATTTTTATTTAGATCAAGCAGTACAAAGTAGTACATAATAACTAAACATGTCATATTGTATATGTTAAAAAATTAATGATAAGGTGCACCGCACAGCCTTTCTTTCTCTTTCTCTCTGTGTCTGTCCGTCTCTTATCTTAAAATAGATACATTTACTAAAAACTAGTAAAATATATGAAATTAAATAATATATAATGCAACAGAAACATTTAGGGAAAAGGAAAATCTCTGTCCACCAAAAACATAACAATCGATTTATGTTTTAAAGGTGACCTCGCGGTCTAGGGGTAAGGTGTTGGACTACTGTGCTGGCGGCCGGGGTTCAATCCTCGGTCCCGGCAAAGATTTATCTGATTACCAAACACTTCCTTCACCTCTGACAAGACATCTTGTGAATGTGGGGAATGCCAGGCCTCCACCGTGGTTCGGATTCCACGTTAAACTGTAGGTCCTCCATTTCATCTCACAATCACCCTACCATTATACATTAGCGTAAGTGCGTACAACCCGAACGGGTAGTAAGACGCGGTGCTAATAATAATAATAATAATATGTTTTAAAAGAGCTCCGTAATAAATGTATATATTTGAATATAGCTCAACAATTATAGAGTTTATAAAAATATATAGTTCAAATAAAAGCTTTTCATTTTTTATATTCATACAACTTGACAGTAATAAGTTAGCTCTTATCTCAAATAGTTGCGGAGATGTGATCAAAATGGTAAATCTTTGCTTATGTAAATTACCTTTCAAGTCATATTCATGGGAAAACGAGAATTGTAATTTTATTTATGATGTTAAACAGTGCCTAGGTAGAAAATGTATTCAAATTTGTTAGAGCGGATTTTGGAATATTCGATTATTTCTCTTTTTACCTTTCAGTAAACTACCCTCATTTTAAGGGTTGAATATCTAATTTCAAAATTCATAGAAGGGAATATTATGAAAAATCTATGTGTCACGCTTTAGCCCAATCACTAAAATTGTTTCGGCTCTAGTCTGAGATACAAACACACAGACAGACATACGTCATCGCGAAAACATTATTTTTCTGTTTCAAACAGTTTAAATATCTATTTTAGTTGCTAATTAAAGGTAATACCGAGCTAGGTCAAGTCTAATAACACCTAAAAGGATATTAGTTTTATCGTCAATTTCAAGGAATAAATATTAATATCAAGTTAGGCTCTGTTTTCACAGACACATAAATAAATATTAATTTTAGCTTTCTGTTTGACTTTCATTATTGATTATAAATAAATTTAGGATATTGGTTTCTGATCTCTTCAATCTAATACTGCAGTATAAAAGTTCTAATAAAAAAAATCAGCGCTAAAAGAAGAAAAACGCTTGGAACAAATAATAGGTAATATCAAGAAACTTCTTTGAGAGACGTAGATAAACACTGATTGGTAGGAAGTCAATTTTGTAAAGTCTTTTTTCCTGTCAAAACCCTGCTTTTGGCAAATAGAACTAAATAAATACAACTTCTCGGAAAAATAAAACTCAGGAGTGATGCTCTTTGCTCTAGCGCTTTTAAGTCGAAATATTATTTTCTCAAACTTCAAAAAAACACTTTTGGAATTACAATACTTAGTTAAAAACCAACACCTATAAGTGTACTAAGTCTGGTTCTGTAGAGCAACAGAATATCATAACAACAACAAAAGTACTGTATTTTAATAAGCAATACGTATGGTCACTCTAATTATAGTATACGAATTTTGTTAATATTGCAACGCCATCCCCCCTCCCCCACGCTCCTTCCTTGTTGAGCATGCGGGCTAAGCTCCGTCTACATATTCCGTATCTGTAAGGTGTGTAGTGCTCCGTAAGAGATCGACTCCACACTAACACATCGAACTGTCCACTTAGTCCTTATCCTTGATTCCTTAGTCCTTAACTCCGTAGAAGTTGACTCAACTCTAACTTCCTAAGGACAGGTCAATACGGACCGCTAAGGACTACCAATCACAACAAAGTAAGCGTGCGCGCGCATCGGAATGAAGGCACCAATGGCATTATCCTAACAATGATTACATTAACTAGTTCATCTTTTAAATATATTATCTGTCACTGCACTTAACCTACCTTTCAAATGTAGCCTATCCTGGACGTTTTATAATAATTATGTTGTGTAGTTATTCTTGTTAATAATTGTTCAGCTGTGATATCGTTTGCTTGTACTTAGATATTGAAATTTTCCTTTCGAAGAGTTCATTTGAACGTTGTATTGTTTACAAATTCCTCATTGGTTGGCACGGTCACGTGATTTTGGATACAGGCTGTGTAGACATGATTTCCGTTTCTGAGGACTTAAGGACTATAAGGATGCGTAGCTAACGGACTCTGTAGACGAGACTTAACGTGACGGCCTCCTGGTTTTCCGGTGATTGGAGTTGAATTCCAACTGGGTGTAATAAGGGTGATGTTTTTCTTGGTGGTGTTCTACTCTCATTCTACGCAAATGAAGATACATTTCCTTTCAATGGTCGCTTCCCCATTCCCACTCAATTAGTGTAAAAAAAAACTTTCCAAATATAATATCAATACTTGTAAAATAACCATAGTAAAAATTATGTATTTTATAAATCTCTTTTTCTACCAGAATTTTTCTAATATAGTAGAAACCCATTCTGAGAGCTACAAATGTTTGTAAAACTGCTTTCATATGTTCATACGTCAAAAGGCGAAGTTTGCAGATGTCACTCTCACGCGCATTGTTGGGAAAGCAGCCTAAACATCAGGCACGTCTAGCAGTAGTGGCACGTGACCTTTTAGAAAGTGTTAGCAGAGACCATAAGGCACTCACTCTCACCAACATTTTAAACATAAATTACTTTTTTTAAATTTCGAGAACTGTATTATTGGTCTTATTGTATCTAAAAACAGATAAGTATTAATTCAAACAAAAACACAATAAAATTAATTGATTTAAATAAATATGAATAATTAATTGCTAGTTGAAGGAATGGGGTGATAATTTTAAATCTCCCCCATACTTTGAACACAAAATGACACTCAGCAGAAGAAAAAAGGGCTTTATTGTGTATGTGGATTAGTCTATTCCATCTACCTGCAAAATATAATGACATACCTTAGTGGTTAAGCACTGCCTTTTCCTCCCACTTTCTCAGTTGGCGTTTTGAAATGTCACATACGCACAGTCCAGAGTTCCCAATAAGTTTTGTATCCAGTCTACTTTGCATAAACGCTAGATCTGATACATCCAATTTAGAGAATGACAAGAGTGAATTTTAAATGTAAGAATTATCTGTCACGGGCTCAAAAATAAAATATTTCCTCACATTTACAACAACTGTTACTAGTGGTAAAACGTAACGCCACTGTCATTTAGTCTGGTTCAATGGTGACGGGAGGTCTTGGCTCGAATCCAACTTGGTGTTCTGAGACGCTACGTTGCTCTTCCTTAACACATTAGTTCAGTTGTATGATGATGATGATGATGATGGTGGTAATAATAATAATGTACGTTTGAGCTAGATCATTCGTAGCCCAGTAGTGGAAAGGCTAGCCAGTACTAAGGTACCGTTGCCCAAAGGACGCCAGAATGTACTAATCGTACTGTACATCCTTTCCGTGGAGGCTCTTTCCATGTCCCGATGAGATGAGGTGAGGGTGATCGTGGGTATGAAGGTGTGAAACCAGTGGAAACACTTAAACCTATGTTCTGAAAATTTAAAAATGACACCTCCACACGGGAATCGAGCCCGCGACCTTTGACTTAGTATGCCAATACTCTAATCACTGAGTTATCCAAGAATCGTCTGTGCCATGAGATTAATTAACCAAACCATGATGACCTGTGGGGTAGTTCCCCTTTCGGGAAAAATACCCAAGGCATGAACTGGGAATTGAAACCGGGAATACTAGGCTCGTAACCAGCTGCGCTGACCACCGCACCACAGAGCCGGTTATTACGACAGTTAAGTAATGGTAGCTATGATGGGTAGTAAAACGTGTTTCTAATCAATTGTTAATATTAGTATTATTAATATTATTATTATTATTATTATTAGCACCACGTCTTACTACACGTTCGGGTTGTACGCACTTACGCTAATGTGTAATGGTAGGGTGATTGTGAGATGAAATGGAGGACCTACAGTTTAACGTGGAATCCGAACCACGGTGGAGGCCTGGCATTCCCCACATTCACAAGATGTATTGTCAGAGGTGAAGGAAGGGTTTGGTAATCAGATAAATCTGTGCCGGGATGGAGGATTGAACCCCGGACTCCAGCACAGAAGTCCAACACCTTACCCCTAGACAGCTTGTATCTTTCATTATCTTACCTAGAAATAACTGGTGTAAAAAACATCATCAAATAAATAATAAGGATCAGACGATGATCATACTTTTGAAATTTCAGCTGTTTTTTTTACAAGGTATTGAGCTTTAATCGAGAATTTCGTGAATTTATATAATTCTATTTAATAGTTAAATATATAAAGTACTCATATGTTTCAAGTGGATACAACTAAAATATAAATCCCTATTCAAAATACAAACATAGTGTAGTTTTTGTTCGCGATCAAAATGTGTTTCGTTTTCTGTTTGTAATATATTATGTTATGTAAAATATTGTTAATTTTTTTTTTATATAACAACTTTGAAAGTACATCTCCTGCTTATTTTATCCTTGTTATGATGAAGAAACGATTTAAAAACAATAAATGCTGTGACCGTAAATTTAAATGAGATAATTTGGATCAGTGTACTTAATAGAGACGTGAATGCCTAAATATTGCGCTACCTTAACAATCTATACACTAGATTACTAAACTAGAACCATAAATGTTTTATTTATTATTTAGTTTAGCTGTTATTAAAGGATCCAAATTAATTTTCATTGGAACCTAATTTAAATCTAATATAATTATGAAAATATTACACTTTGAGCGGGATCAGTTTTTGTGTGGTTTTATTTAATGATGAACAGCAAACGTGCAACGAATCACGTGCCAACTAGCGACTGTCGCGTAGATAAACTGCTGAATCCTAATATCGACCCAACCTTATCTCTCTGTATCAATTATAATAACACGTGGCTGAAAGTCAACCTTTCTGACCCAATGGGATAATTCAGCTCTCCAAACCACACGAACATAACTAAAAGGCATAGTTTAAGTGGGCTTTGCTTTCTAATTTTGTGCATTCTATTTTACTTATCGGCTAGATTTGGGTAAGGATGAGTGTGTGATAATTTAGAGGAAATCTACGCGCATTTGCATGGAAGAAGAATGGAGAACCATTTAGAAATATCCACCTTCAGTACATTCGGCCAGGATTATAACCACAACCTATCCATTTTCGACAAACAAGACCATAAAAGGTTTACACCTTATACCGCGTGTCCACTGATACCAGTAACCTAATTAAATATTAAAACACCTAGAATTCATCTCATTTCTCGTCTTAACAAAACTGGTTTTGATGGATTAATCAAAATTTTAAAGATAAGTAGGATAGTTAATGGAAGTGCATCTACATTTGTGTGAGGATAGTACAGAACATACAAAGTGATAAAACAAATATGTAAGACTCCCAGTACACTCCACTGAGATTATAAGTTTGAACTACCCATCCTCTCGACCAGAAGAACCTGACGACTAGTCCGCGTGCCCACCGATGACAGTTTCTGCCTAGTTCCGCATCATGTTGATTGGGATAATCTAATCAGTTCAAGGGAATGTATATTGTATATCTTCTCACTCTACAAGAAACAGGGGCTGCTAGGCTAGATCAGTGTTTTGTACTTCTGACTATGGTCATGGAGGTCAAAGGTTAGGGTCACTGGAGGCTGGGTTCTCCATATTACCTCCAGACGAACGCTGATATAAGTCCTTAGAAGGAACATTTAACATCCTATGTCCTTAGATAAAATAATGTAAGCTTAGGCTGAGTCAAACTAAATAAATTCCCTTGTAGTATATTTCTTTCAAATTCCCGCCATCGTCCTGTGGTCATAGAGTAGTTGGTGTGAATTGTGAAGCGAGTGAATTTATCTGGGGCTTCTGTTGGTTCACTCGCTTGAAATTCCCGTCATCGTCCTGTGGCCATAGAGTAGTTGGTGTGAATTGTGAAGCGAGTGAATTTATCTCGGGCTTCTGTTGGTTCACTCGCTTGAAATTCCCGCCATCACCCTGTGGCCATAGAGTAGTTGGTGTGAATTGTGAAGCGAGTGAATTTATCTCGGGCTTCTGTTGGTTCACTCGCTTGAAATTCCCGCCATCACCCTGTGGCCATAGAGTAGTTGGTGTGAATTGTGAAGCGAGTGAATTTATCTCGGGCTTCTGTTGGTTCACTCGCTTGAAATTCCCACGCCCTGTGGCCATAGAGTAGTTGGTGTGAATTGTGAAGCGAGTGAATTTATCTCGGGCTTCTGTTGGTTCACTCGCTTGAAATTCATTTTCCACCTTTTTAATCGTTTCTTAAGAATGGAGGAAAAATTTTCATTGAAAGAGCCTTATCTGAGATTGGAAATCTACTAGATCTATTTTCAAATATCCATACGTCAAGTTATGTCACTATTGATAACTATCATCACTACATATAGAATAACACTAACAATATAATCAAATGTTATCAATATTGACCGCAAAATAATATGTTTGTATTTTCTAAAAGCTCTTCTTTTGAAAACTGGCAATGTATTAGTAGATAAACTATTAATAGCGCAAATTATTTCAGACTATTGCTGGTGCATTTCTTTAAAAAGTCCTCTTCCCGATCCTGAGCTCTGTGTCTAGCCTGGTTAGCGTAAGTTGCGGCAAGTCCTAGCGGGATCAGTGGTAAAGCACATGGAGACAATATCAGACAAACACCAGGTGTTGATCTTATTTCCATCTCAACTCGTGACGATACTGTCCATAAACTCGTAGCTCTGACCCTACAGAACAGAGGTGTCATCTTCAGAGGACCATAATGTTCCATTGGCTTAACACGCTGGCACATATCTTCCCTCTCTCACGACAATAACATGACAAAAAAAATATCTACGACCCGATTTTATATTCTTGTTGTAGATTTCCGCTGAAGCAAAAAAAGGAGGTGAACTGTACCTCCGGGGAACCAAAATACGACCCCTAGACTACCGACCGAGAATAGAGGGAGATAAATACGGTTTACAGAAATATTGAAGATGAAATATACAACATCCAGGGAAGATAAGATAAATCATCGGCTGGACTGTATTGGGCACGAAAAACTCCTTTCAAATATGAGATTGTTTAAATAAATACGTTATAGCATTATTTGAGAAATACAGTCAGTAGCGGACCCGTGGAGTCTTTTGAGAGTGAGAATGGGGGAGTAAACAGTGGGAAAACTACGTGATAAAATATAGTACATAGTTAAAATTTAACATCTAATGTAATATTTTTTAAACAGCGTATTGTAGAATATGTGTATAATGCATGGATTAGTTATAGTAGGCCTGTCACCGGCCAACCAAAACAAATTTATTTGACACCTTAATCAGCGTATACACCGATGTAAGTTATCGAGATCTTATTATATAAGTAGGTCTGTTAACAATATACCTCACTCTCTTCATGTTCTTATCGTTACTGCAGTCTTAATATGTCTGTATCGATTTAAAGTTGAAATATTTCCTCTAATTTATTATTTGATTTTAAGTTATTTTTACTTGGTATTAAAGTTGGACAGAAAACAAATTAATACTATATTCAATTGTACATTGTATTCATAGAGAATAATAGTGTTTAACGTGACTTAACACGTCATTCTCACCAAATAGGTGAATTTTTTTTAATACGCACTAAGTATTCACTCGATTGTTTATAATTAGAAACTAAAATCACTTGAGATGAGCTACTAAAAAAAATGAAAATTTGTGGCTGACATATTTTAATGGATAACCAGATTGAGAACTATATACATATATCTTTCTGCCTTGGCCCAAAGAATATCCTTGCCAAATTTCGTTAAAAATGGTACATGCATGTGGCAATTATCGTGGAGTGCCCCCATCCCCTGCCCCCACCATAATTTTAACAGATGACTAGATTGAAAATCCCTGTACATAAGTTGTTCGGCTTAAGTTAAATAATTACCCTGCCAAATTTAGTTAAAATTTGCCTAAACACTTGGCAGTTATTGTGGAAAAAATATCTGGACACAAAGTAGACGGACAGAATAGATTCCAAATGGCAGGTCAAACAGACCCCCTCAAGAATAAAAGATGTGAAGCTAGGACTAATTAACAGAAACCTTAAAAACATTGAAAAACAAAAACATTTTAACATATAAATAAATCTAAATGGTAAACCGTAGTGTACGAATTATTTATTACTAAGCAACACAAATGTTTGCGAAATTTATTTGCTGAGAGTTGTTTTTTAACTCGAAGTCAATGGTGTAGTAAAATAAAATGTTAATTACTTTCTTCCTATATCTATATTACTAGTTCTAGTATACTTTCAGTGTCTTCTAAATATGTTTACTTAATAACAATAGTTAACATCAAGATGTATAAAAATTGTGGTTGTTTGTTGGGCGCCACTCCTAGGATGTAGGAGGGAAAATAATAATAATAATAATCAAAATAAAAAACATTTACCTCGGCTAATTCAGACAGTGGAACGACAACTCTCAATACCCGAGACCACTGGGGAAACTTAAAACTAAAACATGATGAATCTAACAAAAAAATAATGGATTGTTGGAACAAAGTGTAGTAATTTAGACTACAATAAAAAAAATGTATAAAATAGACAATTGTTGGAACTTTTGTGGATTTATTATTGTTTAATATTTTACCACATTCCAATTCTACCTGTGGAATTCCGGATAGTTATAATTCTAATTTAACAAAGTATAAAATAGTATTGTTGAAACAAAAGGAAGAGAGAAAAAAATAATACAATTAAAATTTAGACATAAATTAAAATGTTAATTAAATCTCTAAATTAGATAGTCTTTCTGAAAGTTCTTACATGAATTCTGATTTTTGATCAAAGAAAAGAAAAATACGAGTTTAAAGTTGAAGAGTTGTCTTGACCTCACCCATGAATTAGCCCATGCTGAAACACCAACTTCAGAAATGTTTTTCACTTTATTAATGCATTCTTCCACAATTTAAATAAAAATAAACATTCTAGTTCTTGCACATACACTTAGCTTTCCATTTTGCTACTCACACTTTACTTTACAACCATTAATTCACTTTAAAAATAAATTAAATTAAGAGATCCACAGATTCAGCTCCATGCTAGACCAACACCGAGGAAGAAGACCCAGTCTCCATCAGAAAGTCTTCCAAAATCAAATTTAAAAATTTTCTATTCTTACTTCCAAGTCCAAAGAGAAAACTAATATAATAAAACAAAATACAAAATGTTGGCTATGGACTAGGGATAAGAAATCAAATACAATGCAAGTTTAATATAAGTATTGAAATATATCCCAATAAATGTGAACAATGTTTTCTTAAATAATTAAATGTTTATTTCTATCTGTTAGAATTGAAAAGCGCGATAGTTTTGAGTTATTTACATCTCGCCTTGTTCCCTCTTTTTTCTTCGTTTACAATCACGAGACTCACTTGTTTGACAGATATGCGCATGCGTTGAAATCAATCATGGCTGACGTTCATGATAAATAAGTCAACAAACTTCTTGGAAAGGATAATTAATATGTTTAATAAAAGGTAAGTGTTCGTCCTTAAATCAAAATTCCTTATTTAAATTATTTAAAACAATGTTATACGTTGTTCCTTCTGTACTTTTATTTTATTGAATGGATATAAACAGTGAAGTGCTTAATTTCACACGAAAATAAATTGGAAACTATTTACAAAAATTATAAAATATAGGGAAATACAAGTTAGGGTGGCAAATTAGGTCACAATGGTACCCAGAATATCATTTTCCATTCAAGTGAGTGAAAGGCAGTTAAAGAGCTGCTGCTTCGTTCTGTTGTGAAACTGATTTTTATACTTACTTACTCTATGGTATTAGGATCTCGAAAGTTAGTTGTCGCAACTACGCCACCTAACTCTATATTGAGCAAGTTATATCTAGTCAACCGCATTAAACTCTAACTCAAGTTTCAAGTTTGAAACTAAGCGTTCTCCTGTAAAGGTAGTTGGTTATCATCACATGAACACTATAAGAGCGATTTCAAGATTAGGAAACACAAATTTCAAGTAGTTCGAAATTTGATTTCGTTACAACAACGCAGGGAGGGTCTCACATTTTTCATCAATAACCACGTAGGGCTTGAGATTCTTGCATTAATTTAGAAGGTCCCCGTGATTAAAGGCTTTGTCATAGATTACACTTAAGCAAGATTCTCGCCATTTTTGTTTAGCTCATTATAACCTTTTCTTTAATTATTTTATAAGTTCATTCAAACTGATAATCAACATTAATAAGTTGGTGATAAATTCGTCATGGGGCCCCTGGGCAGTTACCAAAATAAAATAAATATTACTTCAATACAAACATGTAATTTAATTTTATTCACATGGTGATACCAACAGTTGTTGAATATGAGTCATAAGCATAGTGGCATTAGATGATAAACTTTTTAGTGAAAATAAAAAGCTATCATTAAATTCCAGGACACCCTTGACAGATATTCAAGAAATGTTTAGGTCATCATGTGAAGAAAATTAAAATAAATGATTCTACTGGAGAAATATTTGATTTATAATGACCAAATAAAGTTTTTGTGAAAATATTGCAAAAGCACAAACATTTTCTTGCGTCTCTTACGCGCCCAACTTGAGACCGAACAGATATAACAGATTATTTATCACTTTAGCTTCTTGGCTCATCTAAAATTGATACGTTAATAACCATAGTGTCATATGCACCTATAAAATAAAACATCTCTATTTACCAACAATTATTATTATTATTATCATAATCAAAAAAATCTCTATTCGTTACTCGTTTTTCTCCTGAAATATCTTCCCTGGCCATTCAATCTTATTTGTCTAAAGAACTCAATCTTGAATACCTTGTTTGTTCGAAATTGAAAACTAAATTTAACTCATATTCCTCCTTCCATATTTCTGTCAAAGAAAATGCTTTTCCCATGATAAACAATGGTGACATTTGGCCATCTGGCCGTCTCAGCTGCCTGAGCAGATAATCTGTGAGGAGTCCCCCTGTGTGTGTCTGCCCCTGCTGTTGCTGTTACATTCGATCTTGGATCTCAATAGGATTCAACTCGAACCCCACTCGTGACCATCGATGGAGGTCTGGAGGCTACCTCTCAACCCATCTTCCAGTGAATAGTGATATTTTACTATATTATCAAAATGTTCGGGGTCTACGAACCCAAGCAAGAGAATTATTTACAAATGTTTGTGTGAATGAAATCTCTATTATTTGTTTGGTTGAAACTTGGCTCTCTAGTGAGTTTGTTAATGATAATTACTTTCCCCCTAACTACAATATTTATAGATCCGATAGATTATACGATGAAGCTACTATATCGAGGGGTGGTGGTGTTCTCATTTCTGTCATTGGTTTTATCTCTGGTGTGGCCAGGAGGACTGACCTATAGAATAATATGGAATGTGTCTGGATTGAGATCCCAACATTTGATCGCCAAAAACTTTTAATTGGGAACATATATCTTGCTCCCCAAATAACAGTCTGAGCATTAAAGAACTACTTTACATTTCTTGAAGGTGTTTTGGCTAACTACATCTATCGAATGATCCTACTCGGTGATTTTAACTGCCCCCAAATTGATTGGAAATATCATCATGCTCAGAGCATTTCGCATTTCTACATTAAATTTAAAGCTACTCAACTTCTTGCTTCGACTAACATTAGAATTATAACAACTTAATGAAGCTGATAATGACACTAACCTCCTTGACCTTGTTTTGATCATTTTACCCACCCCTTAGTAACTCAAAGCTCTCAATCACTAGTGAATATTGATTTAGCTCATCCGCCCTTATTGATTTCACTTGATGTACCTCTTGCTACTAAAATTAGTGACACCCCAGCACATATATTAACTATGCACGTGGTGATTACCTTAACTTTACAATGACCTGGCCACTAATGATTGGTCTTGTGTTTATTAGACCACGGATATTAATTTGGCTGTAGATCATTTTACCAAATTAATCCAAAGGAAAATCAAAACGCATATTCCTCGAATTACTATTCTTAATTTATCCAAATATTCGAATTTGTTTTCTGTTACTCTTAAATACTATATTAGGAAAAAAACAACAATTTTTTCGAAAAGTTTAAACAAACAAATAATGGTGTATTCTATTCACATTTTTCTCACTTTCGTAAATTATTTAAAAATTATAGACAGAGCCAATTGGATGAACTCAATAGAAAATAGTATTAAATGCAAACCTAAGGAATTTTGGAAATTTGTTAAAAACAATCGCGTGAATAAAGTTTTCCCGTCTAACCTAGAAATGAATGGCAGGATTATTGCTGGTCCTGTATTAATTGCTAATGAGTTTGGGAGCTACTTTCCTTCCGTTTATAATCCAGCATTTCCTGTATTACCCTGCCCCGTTATTGAAACTAGCGCTCACTTGTATCCATGCCACATTACACCCTTGGAAGTTGCTATTTCTATAAATAGAGTTCTTCCAGATGTGCCGGGACAGATGGAATTCCAAGTTTTATTGTTAAAGGCTGTGCCAACATTTTCAGCCCTTTGTTAGCCTATATCTTCAACATTAGCCTGTCAAATGAAACTTTTCCTCTTACATGGAAACAATCTGTAGTCATACCTATTTATAAAAAAAAGGGGGGGGGAAACAAATGTTTGTAATTATAGCTCATTTTTCTCTTAAATAATTTCTCCAAAGTATTCGAGAAAATCATACATGAGCATACTTCCCACCACCTTAAAAATAAACTCTCAGATAATCAACATGACTTTATAAAAAATAAATCTACTGTCACTAATTTAGTAGAATTTCTTGGGCATGTTGCCCCTCAAGTCTCTACCCAAGGTCAGTTTGATGCTATTTATTTTGACCAAATTAAGGCATTTGACTTATGTCAGCATAGTATTATTCTCTCTAAGCTTGGTAATTTCAGCCTTTCTCAATCATATGTAAATTGGTTCAGCAGTTATTTGCATGAAAGATCATTCACTTTTAAAATTGATTCACACACCTCAAATATATTTTCAGCCCTCAGTGGCATACCACAGGGTTCTAATTTAGGTCCTCTTCTCTTTAATGTGTTTATTGATGACATTGGTAAATATTTGAACTCGTCTAGTTATTTACTCTTTGCTGATTATGTAAAATTATTTAAAATTATCAAATCAATTGCAGATTGTATAGAGCTACAAAATGATGTAAATGGTATTATACAATGGTCTTTTGAAAATGGAATGTCTATTAATAAACCTAAGACCAAATCTATAACTTTTACTAGGAAAACAAATCCATTCTTTTTTACTTATAAATTGGGCAATGAAAACATAGTTCGTACCCTTTATATTAATGATCTTGGTGTTCTGGATAACAAACTTTATTTCCACTAACATGTTGACCATGTAATTTCCCAGTCATTTAAATTACTTGGACTTATTAAATTTATTACGTCATCATTTAAGAAAGTTGACTTTTTTATGTCTGTATTACGCCCTGGTTAGATCTAAGTTAGAATACGCTACTGTTGCTTGGAATTCCATTACCTTAACTGACTCTCTTAGGTTAGAAAACGTTCAAAGAAAATTAGTCACTGCGTGCTATGATAAATACTTTAGTAACCGGATTTATTATGATTATGACAGAATTCGAAACCTCTTAGGGCTCCAAACTCTCTTCTCGGGTGGACTTTATTGTGATGCCCTTTTTGTTTTTAATATATTCAATAGAAACATTTATTGCAAATTTGCCCTTGATCATGTAGGCGTTCATATCCCTTCTAGAGCTTTTCGTAATCCAAAATTATTTTTTCTCAATAGCCATTATGAGGTCGTTGTATCCATAGCGCCAATTCTAGATTTGTTGAGTTCGACTTTTATCATAAAAGAAAAGCTAAACTCAGAGAGCTATTTAAGGAAATCCCTTATCAATAATTTATCACTAAGAGGTTCTGCCTATAATTTCTAAATTTTACAATATTTTGATTTATTTTTTGCATATTGTTACTGCTTTTAACCACTTTTTAGTTTTTTGTTATTATTGCTATATTTTATTATCATTTTTAATTACTTTTTATATAACTATTAATCATTATATAACATTATATAGCCATTTTTGTTTATTATATTTTCTCGTGTGAATATATGTATTTGTATGGTACTTGTGTACTTTCGGTGCTGGCCTGTTATAGATCCTACGACTGTTGGTCAGAACTATAATAAAGGAAATTGAAATTATTATTATTATTATTATGTGTTCTGTCTTATTACCTTTGTAAGGGAACTTAGACCGTCAGTGCACCCTGTCCTCTGCCTCCTCCTTCAGCTCCCCAAAATGATTTCTTTCCTTCAAGTCATCCAGTATTTTAATCCTCCTTCCTAATATCCTCATTCCCTCATCCTTTCCTGCTATGACGTAGCCTAAGACAGTTCCTCCTAAGGATGTGTCCCATCCAGTTTACTTTGTACCGAAGAATCACATCCAAAATAGTGATATGGTTCACTTATAACCCACTCTTCTTAGGACTTCTTCATTTGTCACTCTCTTTGTCCACCTGATCTTCTCAAGTATTACTTACCAACAATAGAAAAGTAAAGAATTTTCAAAAAAAAAATTGATTTGCGTCTTAATAGCCGTTAGAGTTATCTGTATATAATCTATACCAACGTGGTAGGAAGGAGGGCGATCAGAATTTAGAGGAAGTATGCCCGCATATGCGTGGAGGTAGAGTAGAAAACCATTTAGGAGAAAACATCCCCAGTATATCCTGCTAGGGCTTGAACTTAGATCTATAAGCCACCTGTGAACCAGACCCGGTAAGTTTGATGTATTAGCCAGCGTGCTCATTAATGTTTGTTCCAAAAATGTTTAAAAATATTCAAAGTGAAAAAAAACTGTAGTCTTTTTTTTATAGCACCGTGTCTCGATACCCGTTCAGGGTACACGCAAGTGTACCAATTACGCTAGCGAATTAGAAATGAGGAATTTAGAACTTAGAGGAAGTGTACCCTCATTTGCATGCAGAGAGAGTGGAAAATAATTTAAGGAAAACAACCAGTACCACCCGACTGGGATTAGAATCCCGATCTCTTTGTCATCGGCACTCTAAATTTTTGCGAGAGTGACGCCTTAGAACATGTGGCCACCGAAGCAGTTTAGTTGTACTGTTAAAATACAGTAAAAATTGTAATCCACTAACCAGTTGAAAGTGAAAACATATTTCTGATAAAAACGTGTACATGAGTTGTAACGCGCAAACGTTCCGTTTAACACGTACACTCAGAATTTCATATAAATGATTAACACGATAATTACTAGAACTAATCAATTTTAATAATGTGTGGCAGATATTAACTCACGGTGAAATCATGTTGCAGGGATACGCCCAAAATTCAGGAAAAGGCCCCAGCTGACAATTCCTGGAGGTTCAGCAAAACGACATCCTACTCACAGCCCCCACTTCGATGAAATGACAGAGCTGCTTCTGTGTGTTCTCCACGCCATCGTATAGTGCTAGTTGTCTGTCACTCGGCGCAATTTCGCAAACTCACCTCTCCCTTTTTTGTCTGGGTGTAGACCCTCCCCTAAGACGTCAGTCCTGTGTATATAAAACAGTCATCCCTCGCTTCACATTTTGTATTATATTGTATCAGTAGACGGAAGAACAACTTGGACGTAAATCTACATCCAAGGACAAAGCAAATGGTGGCTACGATGTGTGAGGTGTCGGTCTCTCCACCTCAATGCAGATGAAGCCTCGTCTGAGACTATGAGTATTTGAATGTTAGAATCTGCGTTTGAGTCTTAGTACTCTTGCTAAACTATGTCCATAAGACATAGTTTTTTATATCAGAGTTTCTGACTTGTTTTTCTATGCCATAAGGCATAATTTTGATTGTTATAGTTCTTACTCTTTTTCTATGTCCATATGACATAGTTTTGTTTTTCAGAGTTTCCGACTTGTTTTTCTAGGCCCATATTGCGTAGATTTGAATGATAGGCTTTATGCTATGTTTATCTAGGTCCATATGACATGATTTTGTATGTCATTGTTTCTGACTTCTTTTTCTATGTCCTTAAGACATAGTGTTAAATACTAGGTAAATGTTTGGACACCCTAAACTGTAGGGCCATGCTACGGATTACTTAGTGCTTAGGATCCCATAAGGGTGGAAATCAGGTTATCTAACGAGTAACGATTTGTTCAATGACCTAATTAGGTATGTGACTGATACTAGTCCCTATTATTTCTTTTTAGCGCACCATATTTATTTTTTACGGTATGCAACCTGTGGGACCACTTACTAGTTCGTCTTAACAGCCTAGATTCCCGGTAGCTCGCCATTCACTATTTGTAAAATGATAGTTCCTCTTCTAGGAAATTAGTCTTTGTGTTTCGTAGCTCTCTATAGAGTTAACTCATGCTAATTAGCTTATTTAACTACCATCGTGGAAGCTCGTTAAACTAGGACTTACTAGAAATTGATATCATTAACTATTATTCGACTATAATTCATGTATATACCTTTCAGGTCTAAGTCTAGTAATCGCTAGGCTGGATAGTTTTATGTACTGGAGCTTAACCTTAAATTAATATATGCTTCATATATAATCATATTACCGCTGTGTTGAGGCATACGCGCCTTCGCAGCAGAATGTGCGTTAGTTCCAATTTGAAAAGTTACTAGACCCAAGCGCTAGTCGTGTTGAGTTTGACTGCTGAGGACGGGGAGATCGAGGTTCGAATCTCGGTCGAGTGAACTGGGGGTGTTTTTTTCCTAAATGGTTTTCCACTCTCCCTCCACGCAGTTGCGGGTTCACTTCCTCTAATTCAACCTTCCCAATTCCTAATCCTTTAGCGTAATTAGTACTTAAAGCGTATAACCCGAATGGGTAGTAAGACGTGGTGCTAAATATTATTATTATTATTACTAGACTCAACAATAGACTCAACCTTACTTCTGTTGATTCCTAGTTAACTAGATGTTTAATTTAATTCTTCCCTGTAGGTATGCATACATCTATGGTAACTGATTTAATTTATCTTAATTAGCAAAGGACTGTTTAATCAATGATCTATTTAAAACTTATATAATTCTATTAACTTGTTTGAATTTAAATAAACTGATTTGTTAAAATTGTATATTTATCTTATGTTTTATCCTTCCTAAACCTTCATTGGATAAAGTTGTAAATGTATTCGCCACTTCTTCTATTAGATAGGAGAAATGACGATACAGAGCGAATGATCGAATGGAATTAAAGACAAGTAGTTCCCAAAATTCAAGGAAACGCAATCGATATCAAATGTTGAGGCACTTCTATAACTGGGCTGAGTCATTAAAGAACTCTTTCTTTGGCACGCATCTCAAGTTGTAACGGTTAATATTACGTTTCGCGAGATTTTTGAAGAACTTAAGCTCGTAATTCCCCCTCCCCTCATCGCTCAAGTTTCTCCTCTGAACCCAAGGCGCTGTTTTATAAATTCCTAACGCTAACAATATTTCGCGAGAAAATGGCGAGCAAGGAAATAAAGAGAAGAGATAACCATCGCCCGGGCAGGTTTTCGAGACCCGCCTCCGGCGCCGGTGGTTGAAATATTCACGACGCTGCCACCGCCACCCGCGGGAATTATTAAACACTTCAACCCCCCACCCTTTTTTTTTCATTCCCCCCTTCCACACGTTTTTGGAGAAGTGGGAGGGGAAGGGCGGGGTCAGAGTGAAGGGGTGAAGGGGGTGATTGCGATGTTGGATGGGTTTCCGACTTGGTGCGTGTGTTTGTGTGTTGGCCCAGTGCTGTGAGTTACCGAGTTTGTTGGAACAGAAATACTTGGGGGGG
>CABEEJ010000611.1:182253-218959 GCA_901482245.1 Timema douglasi
CCCCCCCCCCCTTCCCAAACCACCCGCGATCCTCACCCAAATCCACCACCGATTATTTTATTATTTATAACATTGCAAAATTTAAACGTGAATATATTTGCTATCATTTTGAACTAAAAGCAATTTTTTAAGTAATTATGTGTGAATAAATAAGTAGGCCTACATATAAATAATATTTAGCACCACGTCTTACTACCCGTTCGGGTTATACGCTTTAAGTACTAATTACTCTAATGGATTAGGAATTGGGAAGGTTGAATCAGAGGAAGTGAACCCGCATTTGCGTGGAGGGAGAGTGGAAAACCATTTAGGGAAAATCACCCCCAGTTCACCCGACCGAGATTCGAACCTCGATCTCCCCGTCCTCAGCAGTCAAGCTCAACACGACAAGCGCGTTAGCCAACTACGCCCCCGAGGCGGGTGCCTATATAAAATATTACCACTTAACTGTGTACATAATCTTGCACTTGAATTGATATCGATAGTCTGATTTTGGTTTAAAGAACAGCTAAGAAAATTCAAACATATTTCTTTGCAACCAACAATGATTTAACTATTTTATTAGTGTTATTTTAGATGTGTTAATAATATCAATTAAAAGTGACAGTTACACGTGAAATTACTTGATGTATGAATATATTAAAACGGGTTTAAAAACTATCAGGAATTGTTCTTCCAACCAAAATCGTGGTACATTCCAATTTGTATAGCTAGTAAAGCTATTACATCTACTTTCTCATACCAAACCCTTCTTTCACCTCTGACAAGACATCTTGTGAATGTGAGGAATGCCAGGTCTCCACCGTGGTTCGGATTCCACGTTAAACTGTAGATCCTTCATTTCATCTCACAATCACCCTACCATTGCACATTAGCGTAAGTGCGTATAACCCGAACGGGTATTAAGACGCGGTGCTAATAATAATACTTTATCATATTCATACGTCAAGTCATGCAATCTGCACCTGCCCCGTTTAATAGATAGGCCTATTATCAATAACTATAAAACTATAAACACCAATTTAATAGTAAGATACTATAAATTTTGGCTTCAAAATGTAGGTTTGTATTTTATAAAAGGTTCAACCTACGAAAACTTGGTTGAGTATAGTTTGGTATTTATTAGACATTAATTCATTGTTTTTAGATATTAAAACCCACTTCGGTGGTCACATGGTCTACCAAGCTACTCTCGCAGAATACTAAACTGCCGATGACGTAGAGATCGAAGTTCAAATTTCTGTCGGGTGTATTGAGAATGGTTTTTTTTTTCAAAATAGTTTTCCACTCTCCCTCCACAGGAATGCGGGTACACTTCCTATAAATATAACCATCCTAATCCTTAAAGCCATGAGCGTAAGGCATAACCCGAATAAGAAGGTTGAATTTATATTGTTTAACTGTTATATTTGGGAACGGCGTTTCATCATAATTTTGTTGTATTATATTTAAGGCGACTGGCCCTTTTCATTTGGCGTGGAAATGCAACGCCATGGGAACAAACGGCTATCTCCATGAATTTTTATTGGTTTGCAATTTTATTTTCGGAAACGGGTTTTTCAAGAATATAAGCATGTCGATTATGTTATACTTTTTACATAATTTTATCAGTGATTAAATATCAATAAAATTGACATCCAATAGAAAACTGCCAGCTTCATTACAAAATATAAGAAAATGTGACAATTAATAAGCATCGATACATAATCTTACAAGGGGTGTTGAAAATATTACTATACAAATTAAATTCGTTTAAGAGAAAAATGAAATTTCCAAACGCATGGTTTTTCCGAAAGACCTGTCCGGTAGCTAGCTCCATCTACGGTTTCCGTGATCCATCGGTTCTTGTTGGCGCGGAAGGATACTTTGGTCAGTTGTGAAGCCACGCCACGCCTTTCACCCTCCCACCCACCATCCCACAAAATAGGTTTCAGATTTGCACTCGACAGGGTCAAAGGAATTAATTATGTTGTATTTTAAAACCATTTGTATTTTTAAAACTAGGTCGTATTTTAAAAACTATTTTGACCTTCCTCATCTCTAATAATCTCTCCCTCAACTTGACACCATTAGTGTAGTCTAAATGTGCATAGTCAGAACGGGTAGTAAGACGTAGAACAAAAAACAAGTTTTTGATTTAAATTTACAATTAAATAGTATGAGGATCGAAGATAAATAAACAAATAGATTCACAGAAATGACGAACGAGTAACTAATTGTTTTAGAAAGGTAAAAAGAATTAATAAAATTATAATAAACTGTTCACACCTTTTTGATCAAATATTACCAACTTTGTGCCCTATAAATTAATATTTTTATCAACATTTAACAGATGCATTTCTTTCTGTACTCACTGCCTTAATATTTAGATTTATTGGTGGCGAAACTCATTAATTGTTAAAATGTGTATATTATTTAATTTTACTAACTCAGAATATTAGTTTAAAATAGTCTCTTAGACGTGAACTAATTTCCACAGCTGCAACGTGTTTTAAATTTTTTTAGCATAGAAAGAAACAAGAGGCGAGAGAAAATACATTGGAAATGTTTGTCAGGCAGGCAACTTGACAGATCGGCTAGCCTGTCTCGGCGTGTTTTACTGTTTTACAGACTTTTTGCAAGGATTGAGTCGGACGGAGGAAGAATGGTAACTAACTTGGTAACACAAGTAAAGATTTTTTATATTTATAATCCATTGATCACGTTGTGATTGTTTTATTATATTTTAAAATAGAGAGGAAATAGGGGTAAGTCACATTACACACACTTCCCAGTACAACAACTTTCATATCTCAAATCTCATAAAGACCTCAGCAGCAAATACTGTTTTTAAATTAATTTAAATACGACAGATACTTCTTTTTAGCCCTAAACTAAAGTGAATTATAAAGCTTTCATTATTGTCTAACAGATGGCAACACTAACTCAATTTGAGTTGAAATTGAAAGTTCCCCTTATTTCCCCCGTGCGTTTCATTTTCTAACTTATGAATTTGTACATATAAAATAAAAAATATACATTAATTGGTCATGAAAAGGAAAATACTGAGTAATGTTTTACGAACTAAAATAACACAGTCCTGTTCCACTAACCATCTCCCTTCCCCCCTACCCCTTCTACACACATCGTGCTCCCCTTTGCACCTGTCCGTTATAACAGAACAGTCCCACTGATTGTGTAGAGATAAGGAAGGTAGAGCTAAGAGTAAATGTACCAACATTTATGTGGAGGGAGGATGGTAAACCGTTTAGGGGATAAACTATCCCAATATATACACCCCAAGATTCGAACTACAAGCTCAATAGCAGCAGCAAAGCAGATATAAAACAAGACTGACGCATATATCCACGTGCCCACATGTGATTTATATCGCCGACGTGGGGAAAAATAAATAAAAAGCATAATTTGTTTCAATATGAGGACAATAATAGATAAATAGTTTCTAAAAACCTCACACATGTTCAGGGAGTTAATTATCACCACTTGTGTGTGAGCTCATCGGGTTATAAAGACCCACTTGTTTCAAAATATCATCTCTGAATGCTTCATCAACTGACTTGTGGTCTTGTAATCGATCTATTTCCTCCCAATGGCCAGGTCCCACGCGCGCGTGCGCTACGCTACGTCGCTGAACTGAACACAAAGTAAACAATTCTGCTCATTATCTTAAAGTTAATTATCTTCTTAAAGCCATTGTGGGTCTACTCCCCAACTTGTGTATCTCCGTCTAATCGGAGTGGATTTGTTCCCTAACTACTTACTCCGCTGTGAACAGCACATAGACGATCAAACTCCGGTTAAAAAGCTATAAAATTGGAACAGTTTTCTTATCCGGGTGGATCTAGGAAAGTTGGTTCGAGTGTGTTTGAGAGAAGTAAGAAGTTGGGTCTGTGCGCTGTAAGGGGGTAATGGGAAGATTGTCCACCCAAATTGGCCTCGTAGCACCGCTAATGGCTCTTGATGCTATACCACATATTACATGGGGTGTAAGTTATGAAAGAAAGAGGCGTTGTAACGTGTGTAGCTTACACGCTGTAGAACACGAGCTTACTGTTGCATTGGTGGTACAGCATCAACCGGAGTGAGTGAGACTTTGCAGGGAAGATGATATCCATGACACGAGAACAAACAATATCTCTTCTATGTTATTTAAGCATTTTTAAAGGTTATATAACCTTATTTACGTGGAAGGAGAGAGGGAAACAATTTAAGGAAAACCACCCTCTGTAGACCTGACCGGTATTCGAACCCCGATTTATCCGTCATCAGCTAGCAGCTCTTTAGAAAATTTAATTTCGGTGAATCCACATTTGTACACTAGAGGTTTAAAAATGAATATAATATTATATAAAAATATGATTTAATTATAAATCGATCACTTCAAAAGAGTAACANTTTTTTTCAAAATCAATCATCTTTTAAATATAAATTGCCTATATAAATAAGGTGCACAATCCATGGTAGAATCCCTTTTTAGGTGGATTTTATGCATTATATCTCTAAGCACTATTTTCCAAAAAGCCATATTCTTACCAATGATCCTTTTTAACAGATTTTTTCCTCTCTCTTGTAAAATTTACACTTGTGTAAACATAGCCTTATCAAAATGAGCGATTCATTTGAGATTTGAGAGATTTTGTAAATATATATGTAAACTCAATTGAATCTATTGCAGTACATCTGAGATAAATAGTTTGCTTTATATGGTTGTAGAAAGGAGTGGATTAATGTTCCTTCACATAGCATCATCGGTGCTTCCAGATCTTGAGGACACGGATAAATAACAAACATAATACGTACTTAGTTGTATTAACAAATCATTTTTAACATAAATACGTTTAAAAGTTGGGACCTGGCGCTCGAAGAGTAAGGTGTAAGACTTCTGTGTTATGGGTCTAGGTTTCAAATCTTAGTTTTGGCACAGATTTATCTGATTACCAAACCCTTCCTTCACCTCTGGCAAATTGTGTGCTTTCATGCTTTGTGAATGTGTGGAATGCTAGGGCCCCACCGTGGTTCGGAACCCACGTTAAACTGTAGTGACCCTCTGCTTTCCACCATCATCTACCATCCGAGTATAATGAATGTAATTCGCCTTAATGGTGTCCTCAACTCAGAAATGAATTCCTCCATAAGCCAGGAGAGCAGAGGTAAGAGCAGGTCGAATGGCTGAATATAGACTCTAAAGCTTTAGCCGTACCCCCACGTTTAAAAGTTTGTATTGTATATTTATTTATTTTAATAAGAGAAAAACAATGGCAAATAATTAGTACAGCATTAGCGCGACATTTGACTAAATAAAGTTTTTTTAATGTTTTAGTTGGATGGCGTATAGTATAATTTTAATTATTCTTTTTTCCCTTTATATTTTAATTAAGAGTTAAAGTTATAATTATTTTCACCCCTAAAGATAGAGATAAATATTTTATAACAATTAATTGAATTATATATCTTAATTCTAGCGGCGTTATTTCTAACTTATATTTCACACACCTTTTAGAATACTAATTTCTAACCGCTTCGGTGATAAAACGGTGTAACGCGTCACTCTCGTGTTGGCCTGGATTGCAGCGACGAGAATATTGGGGTTCGAATCTCGAGTAGTTTTTCTCTAAATAGTTTCCAGCTCTCTCTCCACGCAATGTGGGTGGAAGTGCCTGCAATGCCATCAACATAAAATGTATAGTAGAAAACAAGATGTGTATTTATAGTTAGTTTGGTTTTAAAGTTTGTTTATAATTTCACGTTTAATTTAGAACCCGTTTATATATTATTTAAAAAGGGTTTAACTTAGGTAAGTGCTCAACGACAACAAGAGATTTAACGTGCACTTTCTAAGCACATGATTATATTGGCACATTAATAACAAAAAAATAACCACAGAACACCTAATGTTAGTACTGTTACATTTTCATGGGAACCGCCTTTTACAAAATACAGACTTTTCTTTTCGGGAAAATTAATAACATTCTACTATACTGTTTGTAATATTTTATAGGTATTAATATTAGTTATCAAAAGGAGCAACTGCATTTCACATGACAAAAGGTATGAATACATGAAATTAAGTCTTCTTTTCTAGCTGTCAGACAAGGTCCTTCCTATGAAAATCGAACTGTGTTTGGATATTGGGCGTAGCCATCCACAGATAATTTGATTTTTAAGTCATGCCCCGGGCTTGAACCAGGGTCCTTTATAACCTTATACAACCTCTTTAACTTCTTATTACCTGCTTCAGTGACCACATGGTCTGAGGCGTCACTCTCATGTTGGAATAAACAGACGATTACAGAGAGGATGAAGTTTGAGTCCCGGTCGGGTGAACCGGTATTCGAACCCCGATTTATCCATCATCAGCTAGCAGCTCTTTAGAAAATTTAATTTCGGTGAATCCACATTTGTACACTAGAGGTTTAGAAATGAATATAATATTATATAAAAATATGGTTTAATTATAAATCGATCACTTCACTCCACTCTCCTCGACGCAAATTTTGGTGAACTTCCTTTGATTAAATTTTTATCACCGCATCTTACTACTCGTTCGGGTTATACGCTTATGTACTAATTACATTAGTGGTTTTAGGGATAAGGAAGGTTATGTTTAGAGGAAGTGTGCCCACACTTACGTGGAGGGAGAGTGGAAAAACTTTTTGGGAAACCCCCCGTAGTCCACCTGACCAAGATTTGAACCTAGATCTACCCATCATCAGCAGATAAGTTTACTGCGAGAGTAGCACGTTAGACCGTGCGGCCACAGAAGCGGGTGAATTCAATCTACCGTAATAAGTACATATGCGTATAACCTGAACAGGTAATAAGCAGTGCTAAAAGACTTTTTACTCACTAGAATTGGTGGTGTACTTCAATATAAGATAGAGAATTACAAATCCATCCATCCATTACTGTTTCCAGCCTGTGGTCAGTTTCTTAGTAAATCCATATATTTCCCACTACCGACTTGCTAGGCCTGCCGTAACTTCATATGTCTTATAATCTAATTTAAGACTAGTACAGGCACAACATCCAGTCCCCAGCCATTAATTTATCAATATGAAACTATTAACTAAATAGGGACAGTAAAATACCTATAGAAGGTCGAGGGAATAGTGACTCTTTTCAGACCAAGTCAAATTTCAAGAATCTTCAATAGAAATTGAATAAGAATGTGATAAGTGGTAAACTGTATGTGGGTGTAACCGAAGAGAAAAGGTTTTATTAGTTCATGTATGGGAGGTCAATAAAATACTAATTCCTATGGTGATCTGATAGAAATGTCAGATAAGAAAGGAAGAGCCGCAGGGGTCGCCAAAGAGGACACAGATGTGAAGAAAGAAGAGGAGGGAGGCAATATGTACACCAGGGAAACAAGCAAGGAGGTACCGGAGACCAATAAGGATATCTACAGGAACAATTATGAGGAAACCTGTAGGAAGATCAGCTCTATGCACACCAAGGTAAAGGCCAGTCAGGAATCGCAGTCTGACATCAAGAAGAGCATACAAGAGCTGTATACAGGAATTGCCTTCAAGGATGGGAGGATAGCCCAACAAGATATAGAGAATAGCAGATTGGGGCAGGAGCTCAAAAATAGCTAAAAGAAGATAATGCCCAAGCCTACCTTTGCCCAAATGGCTGCTGTGAAAACAGCCATAGAAGTGTCGCTGGCTCCATCCCAGAGAACAGAAGAGGAAGGTGAATCAGGTCAAAGGGGAGGATGCAAAAGCAATCAAACAAAAAGTAATGGGGAAAATAGATGCATCTAAGGAGATAATCAAAATAAGGTTCATTCAAACAACAGGCAAGATGGTAGTAGTAGTAGAAACTGAGTCAGAGGACGATACAAATAAGATTAAATATAGAATTAGTAAGCTTGAGGATTTAAAATGTGAAGGACCGAGGAAGAACAAAATTACTAACAATCTTTGATGTGCCTACAGAAATGACAATAAAAAAGATGAAGAAGACTATTTATAGTCAGAATCGGATCGATAGAAAAGACTTTAAAGAGGGGTTCGAACTAATATTCAAGACTTAGCCAAGAGAAAGAAGGATTGTGAACCATCTGGTTGAGGTTCCTCCAAAAGTCAGGAATTTAATGGCGAACACACGGATTTACGTGACGTTTATCTGTGTGTCAGTGAAGAACTACCTTTTGATTACCAGATGCAACAAATGCAGGTGCCTCGGCCACATGGCCAAATTTTGCCCAAAGCAGGATATGGTGTGTGGGAAATGCGGGAGGGTGGAGAACAAAGCAGAAAATGCAAAGTGAAAGTTAAAACTTGCATCCCCTGCAGTAGCAGGGAAAAAACAAATTGTAGGCACCCTTATCACCATGAATGTCCCACATACAAGATACTGTTGGACAGACTTATTCAAAGGACTGACTATGACTAGTACATAACTTAGAGAGAAGACAGACATACTTTCAAAAATAGTGGACAGGCTGGGTCAAATACATAAGGACATATTAGGTATGGCTAAAGTAAAAAGGAAAAAACTTAACTTCCCCTACAGAGTGAAAAGGAATATGATTAGGGCAAAACAATATAGATAAGAGGATAAGAGAACTCAAGAGACCAATCACTTAATAATAAAATCTGGAGAAGGAACAGATTAATCAGGTGAAAAAAGTAATAGTGGTCCTCTGAGTTTTGGGAATATTAGCCATATGCATGTATTTCTTCAAAATATAGCCTTGTACAAGGTTCCACTGGAATCGGTCACTATAGGGATATTGTATAAGAAGGGAAAGCTGAGCATGGATAATGTCAAGAGGTATGTAAATTCTGCATATATAGTGATACACCCTTGGACTATTGGTCTGCACAAAGAAGTCTTGGAATATCTAAACCAATAAGTTCCGGAAGTAACACGAACATTCTACTCAAAGATGAATAGAGAAGAATTATGCGCATAATGTCAATGTGTAGGTGTAAATATTTATGGTCGGGAAGAGAGGTTTGCGAGTGCTGATGGTGTTAGAGGAAGAGAATTCTTGCGGTATTCAGCAAATCAGAATGAAAGCAGGCACTATCCCCGTAACTATGAGGTGGTGTTATCTGGACTGACAGGAGCATGTTTTCTGACTAAATTCATAAATGGGGGAGAAAGGTAAAATATGGGGATATCTCGAAGATATGGGAATATAGTACAGGAGGGAGCAATTAGTAGGGTTGGTTGGGCCGAATTTGAGATATCCAGGAAAAGTAGATAGGCTGTACTGTGGACTTGAGGATGCCGAAGATGTCTTTAAGTGCATAAGGGAGTACTTTATATCCTCTGCAAAGGTAACTGAGGAAGAACACATAGATGCAAATTTTGGCTTTCCCATCTCGGGTGTAATCTATGAATTTAGAATAAGGATCATAGTGGAAATCCTGCTGACAGAACCCAAACATTGGGCAAAAAGGGTAGAGAGATCAGTACACCTGCAAGTAATGGGATTTAGTATGTGAGTTTGGTGTGGGTCTATTTATCAGCAAGAAAACTACTATAGGATAATAAGAAAGGTAATAATAAAGGAACTAGTTAATAGAACAGCCAGAACTAAACTGATAGGTCACATCAAATTTCTGTGTATAGATGGCTTAATGGAACATTTCAGGGACCATGAGGAAATATGTAAGAAAACGTGTACGCTAATAACTTCTAGCAAGAGGCCTCCATATGAAAAGTATTAAAAATACAAAACGTATGGATAGATGGAAAATTAAGGATTCCTGGTCACATTCTATGCATGGGATGGCAATAGCTGGCCAGGAAATTAATTTTGGGATAGCCATTACTGGTCGACAGGAGACTCTGCTGCTACAGCTTCTACATACATAGCCCAATTACATAACCCAGTAGTTAATGTACGATTTCAGGGGAGCTACCGTATTATAGGGGTGGGAGACAAGATAAATAATAGACCGGAGAAAACTCAGATGGAGGAAAAAGAGGATTAAAGACTGGAATAGCTGAGACTGTATCAGAAATGGTATCCATCCCAAATAAGGAACCAGTATTGGTAAGGTCAGGAATAGTAAATGTGGAGGAAAAGGCTAAAACAATATCATCTGTCGTTGTGGCAGATAAATCAAAAAGTGAAAGAGATGGGAAGAAAATAGTAAGAATGGTGTGGAAACTGTGGAGGAAAGGAGATGGATGTGGTAAGGAACAAGTGAAACAAGATTTAAAAAAGGGCAAGGACCATCTTGTGACAACAAAAAGGCATGCCAAGGAGTGTAAAGAGGCATTTGTGATAGTACAACAAATCTAGATGAAGCGGACGTTACTGACGTAGTGCCACACTTCTATCCCAAATTAGATAAAAAAAACCTTCATCCATCAAGATTGGAAGAACATTACAACCTTAACCTGGCTCTTTGTCACTTAGTAAGGAAGAGCTATGAGAAGGGTAACACAATAACGTTTCTAACACTGGAAACATACGACAGAATACAGTTAAAGGCAGCAAATATACCCACAGATATATCCAAATTAAGGGAAATTATAAACAAAGTCTTTAAAAGAAGGGAGGAAGGGTGAGATTTGGAAGAGGTTTATAAGCACCTTGCTCAAGCACATTGTCGCACTGCGTTCAATGGAAACAGAAATGGCTGAGATGTTACATCCACATGTACCATCCGTAATGGAAGAAAACAAGAAAATAGGAATCAAAATAGGACAAATGAATGCAATGTGAAGTTCGATCGTTATGCAAGAAGTGAGGAAGGTGGCGGAAGAAAGGTCGTGGGATGTTGTGTGCCTAGAGGAGCCCTACAGCACCAGAAACGGAATTATCCTGCATATGCCAAAATACAACAGAATTATATCAAATGGGAAGGCACCAATGAATGTCATTATAGTGCCCAATAGGCACATCAAAAACAGTAACAAGGATTAATAAACTTTGTAATAAGAAGTTCATATGTGTTGAGATTTGAACTATGATCGGTGGATACTAGTTAACATGTAATTTCAGTTCCGAGAGGAAATAGAATCTTGTATATTATTATTATTATTATTATTATTAGCACCGCGTCTTACTAACCGTTCGGGTAATACGCACTTACGCTAATGTGTAATGGTAGGGTGATTGTGAGATGAAATGGAGGACCTACAGTTTAACGTGGAATCCGAACCACGGTGGAGGCCTGGCATTCCCCACATTCACAAGATGTCTTGTCAGAGGTGAAGGAAGGGTTTGGTAATCAGATAAATCTATGCCGGGACCGAGGATTGAACCCCGGCCACCAGCATAGAAGTCTGACACCTTACCCCTAGACCGCCAGGTCACCAATCTTGTATATAACAACTATAAAAGATAAATGAGGCATTCTCTAATATACCAGTTGTATACATGATGGGTGCAAATGCCAGGTATCCACTCTGGCATAGCAATGCCATAATAAGGGAAGATGGTAGAATAAGAGGGTATAGGGCGTATCACAGAGGGAAACTACCAGAGAATACAATAACAACAAGACATCTGAAGGTGGTAAACCAGCCAGTAAATCCTGCAACGTATGTAGGAAGGGCAGGAGCCAGCTATAACATTGATGCCACCTTGTGTAATGTAGAACTAAGAGAACAAATAGGGAATTGGCAAGTGCATGATTGTGAGACATCCAGCTTTCATAATTTGATAACTTTTGAAATGAGTAAAGAAGTAGACAAGGAAAATGTATGCACGCAACTCCTCTACAACCTGAAAAAGGCAGACTGGGAAAAGTTAAGAAGAGAGCTGGTAGTACCGCAACCTGTTTCACAGGGAGACAACATAAACCTAAAATCGAAGGAACTCACGTGGGCCTTGCCGGCAGCTATGAGAAAAACAATGCCAGTTATGAAGGAAGTCACGAGATGTGTAGGAAATTGACCATGAAATGAGCAGCTGCAAAAGCTACGTGGGTATGCAAGGAGAGCAAGAAGATAATCCTAAAGATACCTAGAACTAACAGAAAGACTCTTACTATTGAATATATACCGGCAAAGGAAGTAAGTATTTGAAAATACAATGATGAATGTCAAAATTGATAGCTGGGAAAGATTTGTTCAAGAAGAAGATTATTATTATTATTATTATTATTATTAGCACCGCATCTTACTACCCGTTCGTATTATACGCACTTACGCTAATGTGTAATGGTGAGCTGATTGTGAGATTAAATGATGGACCTACAGTTTAACGTGGAATCCGAACCACGGTGGAGGCCTGACATTCCCCACATTCACAATATATCTTGTCAGAGGTGAAGGAAGGGTTTGGTAATCAGATAAATCTATGCCGGGACCGGGGATTGAACCCCGGCTGCCAGCACAGAAGTCTGACACCTTACCCCTAGACCACCAGGTCATCCTGTTCAAGAAGAATTGAGGAAGAATGCATGGGCTGTATCCTTTCAGATAGCAGCAGGGAAAATTAGACCACCAGCTGTCATTTTAACAATAATTAAACCAGAAGGAAGAATCGGCTAGGCTACTAAGGGATGTATTGCTCTCTGATGATAATCCGGAGTAGGGGAATGAGGAGAATGAAATAGTTAGGCAGGATATTAAAATGGCATATGATAATGAAAACGTGATAGTGGAACCAGTAACACAGGGTGAGATTAAAAGGCTAATAGCAGGAATGTAAAGAAAGAAGGCACCTGGACCTGATTGAATCAGGATAGAAGTGTTTCAGGAAACCAGTGAACAGATAGCACCCTTTATGGCTCAGCTCATGAATAAGTGCTTGGCTCAGGGAAAAATCCCAAATGTGTGGAGGTGGAGCGAAGTGGTAATTCTGAGTAAAGGGGAAGACTAAGACCCGCGACTCCCAAACTCAAACATACCGATATGTTTGATGAATGTATGTGCAAAACTTCAGGAGGAAATTATATTTATGTGACTGCAAAAACATAGAGAGGAGGTGGGAATGCACCCTCAACAGTACGGCTTTAGGAGGGGCAGGTATACAGAGGATGTGATCTGTGCTGCTTTTAGCCTGGTAGAAAAATGTAGGGCAAAATATCTGATAGGAATATTTGTGGACATCCCAGGTGCATTTGATAACCTTTGGTGGCCAGTCTTATTCAAGAGATTATGAGAACTAAGCTATCCAGGGAGTCTCTACAGAAGCTTTAAGGACAACTGTAGGGACAGGTATGCAAACCTGAGATTTGCGGGAATAACAAGAAGCAAAAAATTAACAAAAGTATGCATACAAGGATCTATCAGTGGTCCGATATTTTGGGACGTTGGTCTCGAGCCTGTGTTGCTGGAGATTGAATTACTCCCTGAGTTGGTGGGGGTGGATGCTTTTGCTGGCGGCTTGCTGATAGTAAGGGTGGCAAGTTCAAGGAGGAACCTAGAAGGAAAAAGTAATAAGGTACTGAGCGGCTTGGATAAATGGTATAGGAAAGTAAGACTCAGCATGGCACCTTGTGAAGACAGCCTACATGCTGCTCAGGGGAGTGCTTAAGAAAGATCCTATGATTAAAATAGCAGAACAAACAATTAGAAGGAGCAAAATGGTTAAATACCTGAGGGTGACGATTGACGAGAAGCGTAGCTTCCTAGCTCACATAAACAACGTATGCGGGAAAACCTTGCTGGTTATGAATGGGATAGTCAGTATAAGGCAGCGTAAGTTCCATCTGCCCTTAAAACTGACTAGACTATGCCATAAAGAGTTGCTTGTGTCCATAGTGGGATATTTAGCAGGAGTGTGGGCACAACAACTGAGAGGGGACAGAGCTAAAAGGAAACTCAGAGGCCTTGGAGGAAAATTATCATGAGACCTGCTGGGGCTTACAAAACTGTATCAACAAACGCGTTGTATGTCACCCTAGGTTCCTGGTCCTTAGGCTCAGATTTACGAAAAGGGCCGCTGAATATTGACTTAGAAAAGGAAAGTTAGACAAAGTAATAGAATTAACAACAAACGGTGTAAGTACCAAGGATGGTAGAAGAGAGACCCTCCGGTGGTAGTGGCAAGCAGACTGGGAAGATAGTACCACAGGTAGAATTATATTTCAGTTATTTCCGAAAGTACAAGAAAGACAGAGAATGAAGCATTTTCAACCTTCCCAGGGACTTGTCCACTATATCACAGGGCATGGCCCATATCGAGCGTCCCTCTTTAGGATGAACTTGAGTGAAACCAGTCTTTGCTGTTGAGGAGGGAAGGCGACACCGGAATACTTGAACTTGGAATGTATAGTTACGGAAAGGGAAAGAGCGGAGCTACTAATGCCTATAGTGGCCAATGCCATATACCATATATTGAGTGATGTGGACCAGTGGAGCTACCTCGATGAGATAGCAGACAGGGTATCGAAAGCAAAAAGGGACATACATATGGACGAACTAAAAGAAAGAAGACAAAGACAGAACCAAGACTTGAGACAAAACAGACAGGAAGAAACAACTAAGGAAGAAGTAACGAGTGAAGATGAAGTAGACAGAGAAGGAGAGGAAACATCAGTTTTAGACTAGACTCTTCCAAACTGGTGAAACAAAACACAGAAAGTGTAATAAAAGGGAGGGTGGACTAGATTTTGATGGACTCTGGATATATCTAGAGCTATAGCCGAGGAAAGGCGTCTCAGGGATACCAGTTATGAATATCGCTGATGAACTAGGGACGCCTGGAATACCGGCTAGGGGAGAAGGAAGGTAAATGGATACAGATGAGATGCCGCAAGTTGTTTCTTACTCTAAGAGCCCTGCTCGCTTGTAAACAAGCGTGATGCTAGGCTGGAGCTATCGAGCACTTCAAGGCTGTCAACTGGCCACGGTAGGAAGTGACCAGAGAAGAAAAAGAAAATGGGACTCCCTACAAGGAAAAAATATAAGCTGATTGTGTATACGACGGCACTAAGTATAAGTTATGTTAAGTTAGATTAGTCCAAAGCAGGCATATCAAAAGGAAAAAATTCATATAGTCAAAATAATTTCAATAGGGAAAGAGGGACAAATATAGTTATAAGTTATCATAAATTAAATAGACAGACAGATCTGCTGCCAGGTACAGGTCGAGGTAAATTGGTAATGATCAATAACAGGACAAGAAGTTTTAGTAGTAGTATATGTTTATATTCCAGAATGTTTATGTGTAAAATTCTTAGTTTAACTATATAGAAGGAATATTTTAATATGAACAGAGCAGAAAAGTTCTGATTTATAGTAAAATAAGATGTCAGGACAAATGTATATGCAATATTTTTTATAAAAGTATTAACTCACATTTCACCATTGTGATAAATCTTTCAGCCATACTGGTAATCGAACCCGGAACCCTTAGCTCAGTAGACAGATACGCTACCGACTGAGCAAATAAATCAATAATTTATCAAAAATTTACTAACAAATCTCATGAAGTGCTCGTTATTCAAGGTCAGTAGATGAATCCACTGGGACGATAATGTTACCTTTTGTAACTAGGTAGTTTAATTAGCCCTTTCCTCGTTCCTCCTCTGCATCATTAGCATGAGTATAGTTACTGGACGCAGTTTAAGATTAAACTTCAACTGCAAGGTCACTGCTCTCCAATACAATGTTCAGAATCAATGAAATAATCACGTAGCCAGCAGGTGTCACTGTAAACCAATAGACTAATGAGTATGCCAGCTATTAATTATAATTTTCACGCCGCCAGTTAGCTGGAGCCGTATTAAAAAAACTGTTAGCGGTGATGTTAATGTGAGCCTACTAATGAACTAACTACGTGGCGCACGTCTATCGATCCTATCCCGACCTTGGTCATCTCTGTGAAATGTCGAGGTAACAAACGGCTTTAAATATACCATGGGTTGGAATAGAAACTTGTTATCATAAGCTATTGTTCAATTTGCTTAGGAAGAACCTTATCTGAATCAATTTCGGTGACTGCAAGCTCTAAAGGTGTCACTTTCACAATGGAAAGTACTGACAATTACATAGAGGTGGTGGTTCGAATCCTGATCTGGTGTACTGTTGATGTCTGACACCTTAGATCAATAGCGTGTCTGCCTAATTATCTAAGGGTGTGGTATTATGGCGAGAATATATTTAAATAAAAGGCCTGATTAGTAAAAAATGAAGTGTATTTATAAGAAAAAATATAATAATTATTATTAAACATGAGTCAAAGATAACAGGTACATTGAGGTAATATATGTAGCTTAATCGAGAGGTGTGAGCTGAGTAGAGAGCATAGTTCCTCATTTAGTCGCAAGGCACTATTTTACTTCACCTGACGGATGAACAAGTATAATTGACTCTCTTCGTCGAGAGGATGGCGAGCTGCTATTGGCCAGCTCATTTGAATCATGCTGCACCCAATGACAATTTCCATTAAGATGCTGCAGAGATTGCCGATTTCTTACAAACTATCTTTCTTTTGTGTGGATTATATACGACCACAGGGTATCATGTTTCTTTAGTATTGTACCTTCCTGATTCCGTTCTGTGATAAAGATTTTTGTTTTAAAGTTCAAGTCTAAAAGAGGCCTAAGAGCATGGTGACTGTCAATTTTATTTTATTTTACAATCCGTGCTCTTCCCTGTGGAACAGCTGATCCAAATTAACCGGTCAGGGATGGAGCTTACCTGGCAATGTTGATATGAATCCTTGAAGTTTTGTCCCCATCAAGAGCTTGGCAGGGAAATAACCAGATTCTAGAGGTGTGGAGCGCAGTATGAATAAGGCATTGTATAGGGCCTTACTCTTAATAGTATTATTTTTTAAATTCTTCACTTCCAACTTTATAGGGCCGTTTCTTTTTGAGTGCTTTGGGCTGAATGTAATAAGCTTAATATTATAATATTTGGCAAATTGGACAAATTTATCATTTATTATATTGTTATGAATCCATTGTGAACCACAATCAGCTCTAATAATTTCAGGGACTCTATTATGGCTGTACTAGAATATATTTAAATGAATTATAACACAACTAGTAGTGAGGCGATCGAGCAAAGCCATTTCTGGATATCTAGAGAAATAGTAAGTAATTAGGAGATACCAGTTACCTAGACACTTCAAAAGATGTTTGCCAAGGACGATCTGGAAACTGAGTAAAACTAAACATTAAAGCTTATGTTTATTTTATCCTAAGTTTTAGACACTTTTTAAAGCTCTCAACAAGATATCTTGGTTGTGTTGACAATCCTGACAGCCAAGCACTTTGTTTAGCAGGTTATTTACATTTGGCAACACCCTGATGACTTTCATGTAATTTATTTATTGTTTACTCCCGCATGCCATTATGAATTAATAGTATAATACCGTTCATCAGAAAGCCATTTTGTAGAGCTACGGTATAGATTTTTAACAAATTCTGACAACTTAGCATCAGACGCAGGAAGACCCCTAACAACCTCCTGGACATAGGCAATTACTTCTTCCAATAGTTAATAGTAATATCAAATTTAGGGAAAGAGCGTCAGCAATTAGTGAATTTCTACGGGCCACATGAAATATATCATTGGGATAACTCATCAAACTAAGTATAATTCCTTGTAGCCTTGGGGTATGGAATCTAGATTTTTGGTGGTTAAAACAGGAACTAGAGGTATATGATTCGTATATATTTGTAATAAAATCAGATAAGCAATCACATGCACAAGTGAGAGCCAGCCCTTCCTTTTCGATCTGCACCCACTTTTTCTCAGCTACACTGAGAGTTCTAGAAGAGTAACTAACAGATCTTAGAATTCCATCATCTTGGCGTTGTATTAAAACTGCACCATGGACATGGGATGCTAAATCAGCTGATAAAAGAGTATCATCATTTCACTTAAATACAAAGTAAGACCTGGGGGGCTCTGATATGTCTGACTTTATGATTTCAAATGATTGAACCTGTGGACCATGCCATAACCCCTTGATGTTGTTCACGCTCTTCATATGATCGAGCTCACAAAGTTTGAGAACTCGAACAACAAGTTAATGTACAAAAAATATTTACAAATGTAAGCAAAGTTGTGATTAGGTAAGCTTAATTTTGCAAACTCCTTTACCTTAGCCGCATCTCCCAAGACCCAACTTATAGGTGTCACGTTCCTAAATGTCCTGTGTTTGTGGTGAATGCATCATAATATATAACCAAGGATAAGTCCGGGTTTTATAAATCAGGACGTTGATTTAAGTTAAAGTAAACAAACATAAACAATAAATACAGGTTATGTAAGCTCATTTATTGCAAAATTCAAATAAAGCAAGGTAAATAGTGAAAAGAAATGCGAACTCGCCTTAAGTGTAGATAAACGAGTTTAGCTACTAAAAAAGTATTGAGTCTCAGCCTTCATAATGAATTCAAATAACAAGGTATTAAAATACTATATTTAGGCAAGCGCTTTATAAATGTAGAATAGGAACATACCAAGTACGAGAATATATCTATGTCTAGTGACAATTAATAACTTCAGAAATTTAAAATAATCAGACGCTTCAATACATTGATGCCTGTACCTGACTTCTAATTAATATCAAGGAAATGGTAAAATTTGTATTCAATTATTTATTAACCTTTCTAAGTAAAAGTTCTAACATGAAGTTAGCATCTGGGCAGATCAACTGGCCTACCAATATAAATAACTGGACATTCTAATATTAAACATAAATCTATGAGAAACTAACAAGTAATTAGTAGCCCACAAATATGTCATCTAGCAGATCTCTGCGTCTAATCACACAGCAGATTCAAATGCAGCTAGCAGTAACCTAATCAAAATATAGCTACGTCCGAGAAGCGGATAAGCCATCATGGTAAGCGACCAAGGCTAAATAGTTGCACAATTAAGTTAAAAAATATCAAAGAAATTACGTGACCTATCTCAAAAACCACATATATAGATTAATATTCCTCTAATTAAAACCTGTAATTAAGTTTATTTAACCTTAGGCTATTTTTATCAGTTAGGCTTTCTCAACACATCTAAATTATAAATTCCAATCAAATATCAAGCAAAAAAGTTCTAACAAACTTCCTAGCCAAATGGTGTTACATTTAATATAAATTTTAACTAAGGCTTCAAACTAAGGACTTCGTGTGTATGCAGCAAATTAAATTGTGCTTCACTTGAAGAGTTGCCAAAAATATATCCTAATTTTATATATATGCCGAAAGAGAATTTTAGCTTAAATTATGCGTTGGTTAGCCTCTACAACTATACAAACATGACAAACAGCAAAGAGTCATCCAGAATAGTGATCATAGGTATATAAGCAGTTTATTTTCAGTTGTGGGAAAATAGAGAGCTTACAAACGTGACAAAGATTGTTTGATGTGCAAACAATCAGCAAGTGACAGATAGAGTTCTCCCTAACGTATGCGCACAAACTCATTTATTCGTAGACTCACGTAGGGGGGGGGGGACGACGACAGATAGGAGGAATCATCAAAGATCTCCCCTCAGTTCTCAGGCACGCACGATGTTCTGAGTTCTTCTGGAGAAGAAGGTAAATGTGGGCTCCTACTGAATCGCAACTCAACACACATCAACCCATACATGCCCTGTGTTTTTATGAATTTAAATAGTTCCATTCACAAAAAAAAAAAAGTTCCCATTCACACTGACTGCAGGACTCACGTTGCCTACGCAGGACCGGGGGAATAATTTATTTGAATGAATATCATATTTGAAACTAGAACTACAACTATGTAAATGGGCTAACTGCAGTTGTACATTCAGAAAAATACAGCAATTTGGCATTCTACATTGTACATTGGCTTAGAACTTGCTGGCATTTATTTTCTTCATAAAACAACAAATACTATTGTAAGAATACATTGAAAATATAAATGGGCGAGATGCTACGCATCCAAGTGTGAATAGATAATGAGGCGAGGAGGAACAGTTACGTGAGGAGGAATATATGAGGTGATGAAAGTAGTAGGGAGGTGAGGCAAGAAGGAGGGTGGTGAGGTGATACGAGAAGTGTGGTGAGGCAAAGAGGAGGGCAGTGAGGTGATACGAGAAGTGAAGTGAGCCAAAGAGGAGGGCAGTGAGGTGATACGAGAAGTGAAGTGAGCCAAAGAGGAGTGAGGTGAGGTGATAGGAGAAGGAGGATGTGAGGTAGTATGAAGAGAAGTGTGGGGAAACTAGGAGGAGGGTGTGAGGTAATACGAGAAATAATATGAAGATCAGAGAGGGGCGATGATATGAGGAGAGGTCAGGTGATGAGAGGAGAAGAAGGAATATGAGGTAACACGAAGAGCAGGGAGGTAAAACGAGGCGTAGAGGGCGAGGTAATACAAGGAGAAGTGAGGTGAAATGAGGACGAGGGAGGTGAGGTGATATGAGGAGAAGTGGGGTGATGTGAGGAGAAGGAGGAAGGTGAGGCGAGGAGAATGATGAAGACAAGTGAAGTGAGGCGAGGAGTGCCTCCAAAAACTAACAGCTTCTGTGGGCATCTCATTGCCACGCTATGCCGACATCTCACCGCACGATCCTCCACTGGGTCCTAATCAATTAGACATTAAATGGAGAAAGCTGTTCTGCCCAGCTATACATAATATCCCAGAAATGGCTACATGTTGAACATTACTGATATTAACATTGGAAAAACTCATAATTAGATCCAGGGGGAGCCTCAATGAATACAAGGTAAAACAATAACTTGTGTTAGTATTTGCTGTTTGAGAAATGAACAGATTTGTAACCGTTTCCTCATATTTTTCTGATATATCTAAAAAACATAGTGATAAGATTAAAACAATTTCCTTGGCCCTAATATTTAAGCTATCTATCCTTCCTTCCAAAGAGTTAAGGATTAGGACTCGTGCTACAAATCCCCCTGACGTTGCTTTCATCGTCAAAAGTGCGGACATTCAAAGCTGCTTTGTCATGAAGAGCCTTTCTGTGTAAATCGTTGCTAGGAAGCCCCCTTAGGGGCGTATTATCCTCTGGTCACGGATATATGTCTGTGCGAATAGCACGGACGGGTGTAAGATGGTCTGCAAAAAAAATAATTAGAAAAATGCATTCAAAATATTAATGATAAATAAAATAATTAATACTTGTTTACAGGTCTGTAAATAATACGCGTCTATACAAACACCAATAATTAAAAACAGCTGACAACTAAGAAAGTTACTAGATTTACTTTCATGTACTCATACGTAAAGAAGTCATAGTATCTGCAGTGTCCCTTTATATATATATATATATAATTTATTTAGCACCATGCATGTCTTACTACCCATTCGAGTCCAAAAAAATATGCGTGACGCTACCTACAAAAATGGGAATGAAGCTTTAAATATTAAACTAAACACAGCTATCAATGAGGAGGATGGGCATGCCATTGATGCTAGATACCATTTTCTAAGCTGGACCAAAAATGTAAGTAATATGTTAAGGCAGGCTACGAACACTACGTGTAAATACTCCACAACAGAAGCTGAAGCAGAAATTGAATTTACCAGTCTCATTCTTGAATATCTACAAAAGTGGGCTATAAATATGGCTGCCATCCAAACCACTTATAAAAGCATACGAGCAATGAACATAATGGTTTATCCTACGATATCTCGGACCAATAAACCAAATGCTCATTGACGACATTGGTGATATTGAATTATACCAAACAGATTGAAGAAACTAGCCGGAAATGCTTTTTTTAAAATACGAGATGTTTCTATCGATGCAATATATCATTGTGGTAATACGTATGTGAACATGTGGTGTTTTATGATGAAGATCTTTTACTCCGAAATTGCATAAATTACGCTCAACAATGGAAGTTCACAGGAAAAATGAACACGCCTAAGGACCTCATTCCACGTGAAGTGTATACATTCTTTGGATGGCTTGTTAGTGGGCGAGAAGAAATAAAACCAATAGCTGAAAATAAAGCAGCCATGAGTATCTCACAAACTGCTATGGCTATGACATACAATAAGAGACAAGTGTACCGTTCATGTACTGGCAATATGCAGTCAATACATGTTAGGCCTCAACAAACTGCCATAGGAATGGCAATTTACCAAGCCACTATAAACAAAAGTGTTGTCAATCTGCTTCATGGATTGGGCTTCTCGATCAAGTATAACTGTCTTCTCAGGTATGAGGCTCAAATCTCAGAGTGAGTTATGGATGGTGTCTGCAGGAATAATGGAGGGTATCTACCTGCTAGTATTGTCAAGAGCCGATATATATTTTTCACAGTAGACATTGTTGATTGATTTTATGGAAGATAACACTAATGGAAAAAACACTACACATACCACAGTGGTGACCATTTATCAGCGAAAAGAAGAAGATTAAATATAAAAAAAATTCTAAGCCAATAATACCATTGAAAAATTTAAGTTATTACATTAATGAGCACATCTGCTGAGGGAATATTAATACAATGTGTTCATAGCTGCTGGATAGAAAGCTACCTCTGCCCCTCTTAATGTTTGTGATAGGGAGGCCGTAAATATTTCAAACTAAAGAGAGTTAAGTTAAACACATTATTATAGTTGTTACCATTAGTAATTCTAAAAACATTAATTTGCTTACTACCACCAAAAATAATAGTAAAAAAGGTAAAAATTTTATCGTTTATTAATATTTACGAAGATAATAAGTTAATTACATGCTTTCAGACATTTTGTTTTACACAATAATTGTAGATACATTTATTAGCTTTAATTGTAGTTACTGTTGGATTCTATACCATAGAATCTAATAAAGTTACAGTCAATAATGTTGTAACAAGTAACATGATATTTCCCCTCCCCCTTCGCCTTACATCCCAGCCCCCCTGCATGAGTTAAGGAAGTGGCAACACGTGCTTTTGTACTATTTGGGGTGCCAAATAATAACTAGAAATAAATGGTACAGAGCTCCACGTGGATTTTCTCGCTCTATTGTTTAAAAATGTAGATATTAACCCAAAACTCGTAATATATGTGAATTGAAATAATACACACTAGAAAATCCAAGCATAAATTGCACTATACCTATGTAAAACATTTTTTTAGTCCCGGTTTTAAATTTTATATTTAAAGAGTCCTCATTTGTATGTTTGGACCGATAAAAAAGATCAATATTGGGTCCACAAGGGCCAACACTTTATATTAAAATTTAAACTTCCGGTTAAAATTTTCGACATTTTATTAGGTGTTGCAAATTTCAATGCCATCGAATTTCTATTAAATTCCTCATTTATAAATTTTGACCAATAAAAAATGTAAATATTGACTATTGAGTCTAAAATGGAGATAAATCACTTTTGTACAAACATTTATCCTAAGAGGTTTAAGGAAAAATAACATAAGCTTTTAGAGAATTACTTATATTTAATTACTCTATGGCATTGGAGAATTATTGAGTTAAATCTTAAGTAGTATCTCTTCACAACTAAAGCTCACAAAATTGTATCAATATATTTGCCAATATATCAGAAATTGTTGGTTTTATAAAAAAAATCATATTAAAGTTTTTTTTAATTTTAATTTTGCTACAATTTTGAAATGCTAAGCTATTTAGTATTTCAAATAACTTAGTTGCGGAGATACGGAAATTTCTGATTCTGTAAATTACCCTAAAAGTCATTTTCATAGGAAAATGAAAATAGCCAGTTTATTTATAATCTTAATCAACGCCTAGATACGAATATTTAAACAAAATTGTTAGAGACAATTTTGGGAAAATCGATTTTTTCTCCTTTTCACCCTTCACTCAACTACTCTAAATTTTAAGTTTAAACATACATACAGACAGATGGAATTGCAAAGACTACTTTTAGCACTCTGGGGTAATGAGACGTCGACATCCATCAACATTTCAGGTTAGATATTTTTTACGGTTGCAATACTTTACCTTTTGTGTTAAAAAAGTTCAAAAAAATGGCGTATTGTTTGAAAGTTATTGGTTTTATAAAAATATGCTTTGAATAAAATATTTGTATTATAAATAGATCTACATATTTGTAATGATAAGTAATTTCATATCTCAAATAGTTTCGGAAATTTGATAAAATAATTATAATTTACCCATCAGACCGGAGCCCTTAAATTCATTTTGACGAAATATTGAAAGTATCGATTTTGTTTGTAATATTTATAAATGTTTAGAAATTAAATTTAATCAAAACCTATAGAGACAATTTTTAGAAAATCGACTTTTTTTCTTTTTACCCTTCAGTAAACTACCCTTAATTTTAGGGTTAGATATCCTATCCCAAAATCCCCTCGGGGCAACCCTATGAAAACCCTAGATACCAAGTTTTAGCCCGATCGGTAAAATATTTCAGGCTCTAGTTGGAGGTACAGACAGACAGAAATTAAAAAAAAAAAAACATTTTTTCTGATTCGGGGAGAGGGGTCATGAAACGTCGAGATTCATCAAAACCTTGAGTTCGATTTTTTTGACGATCACAATACTTTCTTTACCTGTAAGATGGCAATAAATTAAAAATATATTAGATTTTTCTTTTCACTCCTATTGCATTTTATGCCCTTTTTTGCACTTTTTAAAATCTTTTATACATTTTTAATCTATTCACTCATTTTTAAACTATAATATTTCTCCAGGACTAAGCCTGGTAATTAATGTAAATGGGTGCAAAAAGTCCAAGAATGGTAAAAATGTTATAGTAAGTAGATTTAATAAAAATGGGCAAAAATTACAAAAATGTCCCAAAATGTCAAAAAGGGCAAAAAGGCAAAATTGAGCAAACATTGTAAAAAGGTTAAAAACGGTACATAGGTTGAAAATAAATCTTATAAAAATAAAAAAGTAGTTAAAAGGGTTAACAGAAATAAAAATGGTAAAATAATTTGAAAGAGGCAGAAAGGCCAAAGAAAGGTAAAAAGTGGAAAAAGGATGAAAAATGTTGAGATAGAAAGCGTAAATGTTGTAGAAAGGGTAAAAGGGTAAATAGAGCAGTAACAAAAAACTGAAAATTGGATAAAATTGGTAAAAAGGATAAACGGGGTAAGAAATGTAAACTGTGTGAAAAGGATAAACGTGGTAAATGCATTTAAAAAAACGCTAAAATACTTTTGACGAGATTTAGTTACAGCCTTTTTACAACCAATTATTAATTATGTGGCAATCTTTTTTTACAAGCAAGGTTTCAAAGTATTATGTAGAGATAAGTTATAACTTAATCGTCAAAAGAAATATCAGCTTTTAAAACATGTTCAGATTGTATCTTCATTTTGACATTGTATCAGCCCATTTTCGCGTTTTGTATCACAATTCAAACCAATAAAGGATTAATATATAAATTTAATTTAAGGTTCGGTTACTTTTCCTTGTGGTTATTCTATATATATATTAAAATAACAAAGCTGCTTAACAGATTCCCCGTGATAATAACAGCTACACCAGCAATTTTCTTATCATGGCACAAGCAATAGCAATGTTCACCTTCCCTCTGCGAATGTTGCGATGCCCAATCTAAAAAGAAATAACTTTTGTTATATTTATTAAAAATTAAATTGTTCATGTATGAACTCCTATCATATTTACATGTTCATTCATAAATTTGGTGGAGTATTTTGTGTTTAATGTTAGAAGTAGAGCATAAGTTTCCTTTAATTAAATCCAGCATTTTTTTTTTAAATTTCAGTACAAGATCTTAATTAACTTAAACATGATAGCTACGTGTTTACTACCTTGTAAATAAACTACAATGTTATCGTTTCAGTCACGGACTGGTGGAAATGATGTTTGATTAAAGACCCGAGGGGCAGCACATAGCCGAGAAGCTCATTAATGGAAATTTAAATTCACCTTAAGCACATTTATATTTATGATGTGAAATAACCATATTATATAAAACGTGTATAGTAACGATTTAGGTTAATTTTATTGAACTGAAGTACTCTAAAAATGAATCAGGTTTGACCAACGAGTGTTTTCCTGACGTCTTATCCTTGATTGAACCTTCCTTCCCGTTTGTCCTTTTTAGCTGTGTTATCTAAGAAATGATCCTTAACCTAACCGGACCTAACATTTAAAGAATACCTACTTAATGTTGAGATTTTAATTTCATATAAATAAACGTAATAGCTTATTTACTATCTTCTTTCTATACTTTATTTAGACACAAGCACAAGCATTTTAAAACTCTAAATGATTTATTTTCAATGTTAAATACAGTCGGTAGCATAGATAAAATTGAGTTGAGGCATATAAGAGGCGTGGGCCATATTTGGCGCCCTTACCTCAGAAATAAGTTAACTGTACATAATTCATCCAGTGCTTGTATATATGTAAAATAAAATATAGACCCAAATATTTCAAAATGTATGTGTTGATCACATGTCAAAATAGACTTCAGTTTCACAAGTATTATTATTATTATTATTAGCACCACGTCTTACTACCCGTTCGGGCTATACGCATTTACGCTAATGTGTAATGGTAGGGTAATTGTGAGTTTAACGTGGAATTCGAACCGCAGTGGAGGCCTGGCATTCCCCACATTCACAAGTTGTGATTAATACACGTCTTGTCAGAGGTGAAGGAAGGGTTTGGTAATCAGATAAATCTTTGCCGGGACCGAGGATTGAACCCTGGCCGCCAGCATAGAAGTCTGACACCTTACCCCCTAGACCGCCAGGTCACCCGGTTCACAAGTAGAACTATTTAACATTATAATAATTGTAAATAAATTTTAAATAGTTGGAAGAAAAGTTTAGGCCAAATAAACTGTTGGAAAATAATCTTTAAAAAATTTTGTTCGCCACTCTTACTACCCAACCGATCTATCCACATATTTGTACTTAGGGGAGGAGTGTGGAATATAGATGAAATATACCCTCATATCCATGTAGGAAGGATGTTAACACATTTAGGAAAACAACCGTGATTCTCCTAGCCGGGATTCAAACTCTGATATCTCCATCCACAACAAAATGTAAAATATCAAACTAACGCACTTGTATGCGGGCCAACAGTTGCAGGTATTTAATTAATTAGGATATAAACATTTTTATCCCCGCGGCTTACTACCTGTTCAGGTTGTACGCATATTATGATAATTAGTTTAATGGGGTACGTATGAGGAAGGAAGCATTTTAGAGGTTATCTACCCACATTCGCGTGGAAGGAGAGTGGAAAACAATTTTGTAAAAACTAGCCTCAGTAGACCCAACTGGGATTCGAGCCCCGATATCCCCGTCATCAGCAAGCCAGTCTAACACGAGTGTGACACCTTAGAACATTCGACCACTTAAGTGGGTAAGATAATAAGTTGAATTATTATTATAATAATACAATAATTATTTTGTTTACCTTTATCTACGCCAGTGGTTTCTAGCCTGGGGGGAGTGAAGTACTTCCGGGGGGTGGAACGGTTTGGAAACAATGGTAAAAATATGAAAAAATTGAACAATTTTTTAATTTAAATTAATTATTCAAAGTAATTAAAATATTTTTTGCGGTATTGACGTCACTACCTACCAGTTGTAATAAATGTGGTTATCAGACAAAAGTGTGCATTCATGTGTTTATTTTCAAGCTCGCAAGCCTCGGATTGCCTCCCCCCCTCCTCCTAGTTTTCATATTCACCATCCACAGAGATTTATGAACATTTTAGACCAAAGGAGCCCTTGCGCTAGAAATAAAAAACATGCTTAAGCCAACATAGCATATTTTACACTAATATTATGAACACACTATCAGTTAACTCTTGCAAATAGAAAAGTACACTCCGTCGAGATTGAAAGGTAGCAACTTCTAATTCACTGAGACCGCGAGGTATGATATTACTCCACACATAACTGTAGGATAGTTTGCCTAGCTACGCCCAACACCTAAAGTAGAGAAGGCCTCAAGTCGTTAAATTATTTCTTGACTGTTGGGAAGGAGTGATGGGGGAGGGGTTATGTCTTTTAGCGATGTCCGAATGATCTGCATTAATAAATTAATTTTACTTTATTGTTATGATAATGATAGAATCAATAACTAATATTTACATACTAAGTTAATTAATTATGTTTGCTCTCATTAACATACGGGGTGGTATTTTTTTTAGCTATTTAAAGTTTAACCACGTCAAAGTTATTTGGACACTGTTGCTCACATTGATTGGTTTTACATGGTAACATAAAGAAAGTCTACCCTTTTCCAGAATCTTCATTACTGTTTATAGCCAATTATAAATTTATTAATGATTAATTATCATATTCCACACATGTAACGTAAATAACATATTAACTCTAAATATTTTTACTTTATTTGTAAGAAACTGAGTTTAAAAAAACTTATGTAATTTAAGGGTCCCAATCCTAATTTAAAATATTTTATATTATTTTCGGGTGGACAAAAAATAAATATTGATAAAATCTCATACATTGGACATATTTTAGTTATAAAAGTGAATTTATTTGTTTCTTCAAAGTTATTATGTCTGTGTATAACTTTGTGGGAGCATAGTTCAATTCCATACTTTATTTAATGTTACCATAGTGACTATAATATGACTATATGTAAAACGCTTTAATAATTAATACTTTGATTAAGTAAAGGTGTGGTTTATTAAGATTTGCGTTAATTATTATCATTTTATAGTACATTTAAAGTATAATGTTAACTGTGATTATTTTTGTCAAATCTGTTTTTTACTAAATCAATTCTGGAACCCCAAACAATAAAACTGGCCATGTCTTAGGCAAGTAATAATACAATATAAGAGTGAGGAAGTTTAAATGATAATTGAAAAGCAAGGATAAATATTGTTTTGTTTTACGAGCTTAAAACCACTTTACATAATATCTCTGCTTTTTTAAGGTTTGGAATATAAATATATTTAGGTAAAAATATATTATAGTTCTGTTCTATATTTAAGAATATCTGTCTATAGCCAAGAATACCTGGAATTTCATTACCTATTAATAATAATAATATTTAGCACCGCGTCTTACTAACCGTTCGGGTTATACGCTCATAACCTATCAAGGTGCATTTATTTCTATTCATCTTGATGTCTCCTAGGAGAGGATTTCACATACATACAGTCAGGGTTTGATTTTCTTTTAAAGATACGGCCGGATTTATTTATCTCCTGAACTATTAAACCAATTGCGGTGTGGTTGTTACTTTTGTACTGGATCAATATCTAGGTGGCTATAGCATTATTTGTGTATAATCAGGTGTTTCGGTGGGAGTCCCAGTGAAGGACCAGTCGAATGTTTATATACATTCATGTAACAACACAATTACTGTGGGGTAATTTTTATTATTCGTTAGTGTATTTATCCAGGCATTTTTTAGTATAGTAATTATAACTGGGTGTATTGGTGTAAGTACCGGTGAAGTGCCAGCCGGATATTTGTATATATTTATGGAACCACTTAAAACCGATTTAAATGTAGTTTTTTTTGTAGAATATTTATTCAATCAAGTTTTAGCATGATTTAATCATGTTTTGTGTTGTGAGTCTCGGTGAAGGACCAGCCGGATATTTGTCAACAACTTATTCCGTAGTTAATTCTATTCTATAGGATATCAACCGGGAAAATTGTAGTATGATAGACATAGGTTTTGTGGTTCGAATCCCTGTTAAAGTTTCGGATGGATGTTGTGTATATTTTATCTAGGATATTTATAACCCCATAAGCGATTGCAGTGTAATTTTTTTTTTAACCAGGCTTACGTAGTTTTTATATCCAAACAGGTTTTAACATTAGTCTAATCAGGTGTTTTATTGTGAGTCCCTGGAAATACTGACAGGCCTAGCTATAATAGATTTTGTGGATCAGCCAGCAGGCAAAATTCCGTTCTTCCGTGAAAGGAATAATAAAATCTAGAGTGAACTATAGGAGAATATTTATAAATAACATAATCTTAACTATTTCAACCATATTTTCCACTAATTACTGGTTGATAGTGTTTAAAAAAAGATACAAATTTAAGGTGATGTAACCACTTTTGTTTGGAGGGAAGTTGGGAAACCGTTTAAGAAAACTTGTCTCAATATTCCCGGCCAGGACTAGAACCCTGTTTCATCCATCACTGAAAATGGACCATATAATAATTATTTTTTTTGTCCGCATGAACACCAAATCAGTAAAATATACATCATTTACCGTATTTCCTAGAATATTAATTTTACTTTGTAATTTTGTTTAATATATGATATTAAATATTTTATTTTGTGAGTGTTTCGAGCAGATATCACACTGGTCTATAATATATTATTAACTCGGGGCTTTCTTTTTTAAGTTCAATCAATAATGTTTTTACCACATTGAGATTATCAACAACTCTCAGACCCGCCCCTGTGGCGTAGTTAGCTGACGTGCTAGTTTAATGCTTAGCTTGACTGACAAGGATATGCAGAATGAGTTTCTAATATCGCTCGTATGAACTCGGGTAGTTTTTCCTAAGTGGTTTTACACTCTACCTCCACGCAAATGTGGGTTCCTTTCCTCTAACTTCAACCTTTCCAATTCCTAGCCCATTAGAGTAATTAGTACTAAGGCGTATTACCAAAACGGGTAGTAAGACGTGGTGCTAAAAAAAAACCTACCCACAAAAATTGCTTTAAACAATCTTTCCTTGTCCTATTGCTTTAAGATTGACTATATGAAGGTTACCCAAGAAACAGTGAAGTTTTCCTGGCACTCGAACATATTAATAAATAGTTAGTTCTGTGTGTGTTGGTTGGCCGCGAATGTCCGCGTATAGAGTAAACTAGTTAAATGGCGCGTGTCTAAAAGGAGGGTTGGAACACATTATTCGCTTCATCAAGTCATGCACTAGAAAAATACTGACAGTTTCTAATGCAGTTAACATTCATACATCTTCTAAACATTTATGTTTTGCAGTAAGCCAATAGTTATTACTCCTTCCAAGTTAATTCCAAGAACAAATAAACTAATTATATGTTAAAATCTCATAATCCTAAATAAATTTATAATTGGCTATAAACAGTAATGCATATTCTGGAAAAGGGGAGACTTACTTTATGTTACCATGTAAAACCAATCAATGTGGGCAACAGTGCCCAAATAACTTTGACATGATTAAACTTTTAATAGCAAAAAAAATAGTATGTTAATGAGAGCAAATATAATTAACTTAGTATGTAAATATTAGTTATTGATTATATCATTATCAGAACAATAAAGTAAAATTAATTTAGTAAATCAAACCATTCAGGCATCGCTAAAAGACATAATTCCTCCCCCTTCACTCCTTCCCAACAGTCAAGAAATAATTTAATGGCTTAAGGCCTTCTCTAATTTAGGTGTTGGGCGTAGCTAGGCAAACTATTTTCCAGTTATGTGTGGAGTAATATCATACCTCACGGGCTCAGTGAATTAGAAGTTCCTATTTTTCAATCTCGACGGAGTGTACAAACAGAAAATATCACATGATCTGGCTGCAGCTTTGGCAATGGTCCTTTATTCAGATTTGAAAAATTAGCAATCCTAATTACTGGTGCTATTTTAAAGTGTGAAAAATAAATAATGAATGTGATAAAATAGCCTCACGAGGCCTGAGATAATTGGCAGAGAACCGTTTGAAAAATGCTGCCCTGAGCTAGCATTGCGTGTCAAGTACAAAAACTCCGAATCTTCGACTCTGACTCCCATAACAACTAAACTGAGTTGTCGATTTGAAGAGGAAAGTGATTTGTGGTGTGCTCTGTCAAAACAACAAACCCCATATTTAAGAAATTATGCAAACAAAACCGTTCCAAATATCATGATAATCTTCAGTAAATTGTTTTTGTTTAGTGAACTTCGGCCCAATCTTGAAATCGTGTGCGAGCACGTGTGAGATACACGTACAAATTGCGGCCCACTCACTTGAGAGAGAGGTATAAGTGTGCTTTCTATCAGACTGTCTTAAATTTCAGATATAAACTATCATCGTCTCATGTCGACATACCTCGTGATATGCAAACTTCATCAGTTCTTGTCGTTCATTGGTTGGCATATTATTGTTGTCAAAGTCCCTTGATAATTATTTAGAGGGGCCTATATTTAATACTGGTTTGAGTGTCATATCTGATTATTTGACACCCGGGGCGGGTCCTTATTTTGTAAACATTATTCCATCTAGGTAGCGTATTATTGCAAAAAGAAATGAGTAGGTTCTCTATATAAAACAATAAAACTATATCTATATTTTATTACAAAAAGTTTGAAACATTTTATTTACAAAAGAGTTGCTAATGTCAGGCTTTAAATCTTGTGTGAAAGCGTAGCCATCTTTAGAAGGCCGCGGCCCGTGTGAAGTGGCAACGCCGCATACTGGGGCCAAATACTTGACTCATGGCTATGCTAGAGCGCACCAAATCATTCAGTCGGACAGGTGTTTTTGGGATGTTTGTCGACTGACTACTTCTGTGGCTTGTGTTTATCATATGTTACGTATCATTAGTTCTAAGAATGGTTGATACATGTGTCGTGCCTGGTTGCAGTGCAAATTATAAAACTTCAATTGCGGAAGAGGGATATATTCACATTTTTCAGTTCCCTCCCTACAGGTCCTTTACCCAGAAATGGGTGTATTCGCGCTATTCCACGTTAATATTGGTGATAAAAGAAATAATTGAGTAACTTATGCCATTGAGTACATAGGAGTTCCTTATACACTGACAGAAAAAATCTCAGACAGATAATCTCGAATCCAGGTTTAGTCAGTATAGACAGTTATCTGGAGGAAACTATATATTACAGTTCCTCAAGTAATAGAAGCAGAAAAGAAAATAAAGGTCAAAGAGTGTTTTGAGGCTGCATCCAGAAAGATACGGGGAGGAGTCTTTTTAAAGTTATTCCGTTGAAGAAAATGTTGAATTTGTTACAGAAACAGTCAGAACAGGTAAAAGGTTCATTTCAGTTCTAGAACAAGATTATTTAGAAAATATTACGTTTGAAGACTCCGAATTTAAATACTTATGTATGGGGCTATGTTAGTTTTAAATTATTCAACCAAATCAAATGTGATGACCTATTTATTTCTAAGCAAAAAAAAAGTAAATACAAATGTAATGACAAGTATATCCAAAGTATTAATAAAGGCGGATTATCTGTTCCATCAGACTTTACTTTGGCGGTTTGTAAACATGTGATAATAGTTAAGCAAATCTTTTTAACTGAAAAATTTGAGAATTTTTTATAGCTGCTAAAAATCAGAAACTAATAATTAGTGCATCGAGGCAATTAAAACTGATACATCTTTTCATTTATTGCTTGAAGTTTGTCACTGTGGAAGAGATCAGAGAATTACAGCATTAAATATTATCTCTGTTATATCCAATATTATTTTAAGTAATTATTGTAAAAAAAAAAGAAATGTTTATTTAGTTAGGTGCTCAAATAAATAAATGTTAAAATTTTCATAATATGCTAGAATGTTAAAAAAAAATTATTCTGATTGTGTTTCTTCACAACATATATTTTAATTTGCTAACATGTATAATTATTTAGCTTTATAAGACTTACAATAATGTTAATAGCCTGGGCCTTGAGTATAATGATCGACATGACAGTGAAATAGTTATATTATGTTGTGTGTTTGGCCAAGCAATTCCTCAAATGTGCTTTTGCAAGTTGAGACACTCAATGTTACTTTTTACAAGGGGAACGTCAGCACCAAGAAACTAGGGGTTAGCTATTTGGAATTCATGGCCTAATTAGGCCTTAGCCTAAGAAACCAGGGGTTAGCTATTTGGAGTTCATGGTCTAATTAGGCCTTTGCCCATGTCAATTGTCTCGTGTTATCCTTGATTATGAACACTACACATTTTACTTGTTCGCCAGAAGTGTTCAAGGCAGGCCTCTCAAGGCACTTGTAAATGTATGTGTTTAACACCTCTTAGGCGGCTTTTAAGATTCCTTGAAAGATTGCGACCGCCTTCTAGTGTACACTTTTCTAGCAAGTTTTGATAGGGGGCATCTCCGAGACGCTATGTTTAATCAGTGCAGTCCTAATTGGGACTTAACTTTCCCCAATGTAGGATATTTTGTCAGTCGCCGTTACCCTTGGCCTTGAAGTTTTAGCAGTTGATAGACGAGCTCATATGGGCTAGAAACAATATAAAGGCTGTCACCTACTAACCTGGCAGGTATACATAGGAGTAATAGAGCTATATGAGTTAACATTAGAATTAATTGGCTGGTGTACTGAATTATTCTAGTTATGCACTTAACGAGTTTGTTTGTTATGAGCTTTGTTGTGAGCCTTTATAACTTTAAAGTTATCCTGTTGCTGTGTAGGAGCTGCCAGATTAAAACTTTTAAGCTTTGTTAGATGCCTAGTTCCTATATTTGTGGGAATTTACTAATTAATGTTGACAGTCTGATTAAGTCAATTATATGCTTTTTAATATCATTCCATGAAGCTCAATTAATATTAATATGAAGCTCAGTGAATCAGACAGCCTGTTGTTTGTGTGTTAATTAACTCTCAATGATAGTATTATGATAGTATTAGCTAAAAGGGCTATTTATGATGAGCCTAATTAATTGTACATTATTGCTTACTTTCTCCACCACTTGCTCAATGTTTTGGTATAATAGTGTATACATAAAGACTTCACCACGACACCCATCAATGGGTAACTTAATTTGTATGTAACTTCTCGTATGCTCAATAAAATATTGTTTGTACTTGTTCTATCAATTATAACCCACCCCCTCCTCACCCATAGTGAAAATGTGTGTCATTGAATGTAATCTATCTCTGTCCGAGACAAATCTTTGCTTCGCTGCTAGCTTCCCTCCAGCCTCTGCAGCAGCCATTGGCTTCTAGGAGGTCCACTTGCTTACATAGTACGTGTTTCTTGCCCTGAGAAGTTATCGTGCAAACGCTTCTGCATTTTGTATTTTTATACGTTTCATAAAGAAATAAAAAAAGATCAACGACAGTTTCATAAAACTATTAGTATTTTTTACACAACGGGCTTTATTGGTAATATGTATATATATATAATAGTGTATTAGTTGAAATAAATTGTGAGAATGCTTTGCTAACTATTAGGTGGAAAATTAGTATACACTTTTTAAACAAGGGACTGATTGTGTGAACATGACCCATGTTGTTAATGTTATTACCGTAATAAAAATATCCTGTTTGAAAAAAAAACACTAATCTTATATATGATTATAATAATACTAACACTAATAAAACAGTTAAAGATTTAGTCAAAACCATAATTTAAGTAAGGTGGACATCCCTGATATAGCCATGCTAAGTTGTGAGAATTTTTCTAGCCACCATTTTGAAAAAAATCAAAACCACTTTTTTTGTAAATCGTTCTCGGGCGAATGGACTTTCATAAAAAAAACTGCATTCCCCAAAAGAATAGTTTTACTGGTCCAAAAAAACGAAATTACAAAAGTCTACCTGGTGGTCATTTGAGGAACATGTTCACATGATATGGCCACCCTTGTTCCATGTTCTACATATCGTGAGTTTTTTCAGTTTCATAGTACAGTTATACCTAAATTAAATAGTTTTGGTGTAAAATGAATAAACATGATACTAAATAATCCTTTTTATTATTCAAAAGTGGATTCAAAACAGGATTTTCCATTAACAATGAAGTTGTTTAAACAATTGACATTTACACTTTAGTCTATACAATTCAGTCCATAATCCCCTCTTCTTCCCGTTGTCGGACATTATTTTATATCTGAAACAAAAAAACAAAGGTTTTTATTGAGTAATTTTGTCAGGAGAAAAAATAAATGCGAACTGAACTTGATATTCCCACGGTGGAGGCCATATCAGGAGGTCACCTTTCACGAAAATCGTTTGATTATGAACCACTCGTAAAAGACACGCCATCGAGGACAACACCAATCGAAAGAGCATTCAAAACTGAATAGAGTACGATGGTTTTTATGAAAAAAGTATTTTAATAACATGTGTAAAACAAGGGAGACTTACCAGAGAAAAACAAGGAAAGGTCCCACGAAAAACACAAAACAGGCAACTGACGTCATATTGCTCAAACTGGCTGGGTGGGAAATGATCACGTGACATGCTAGAAGGCCCCCTCACTGGATGCTGATGCTATCTAGCGGATTTTTTTGTTAGATAACTCACAATAGAGGGGTGGCCATATCAGGAACATGGCCATAACAGGAACATGGCCATAACACGACCACCCACCTTATATATATATATATATATATGGCCATTATGATATCCACTGGCTAAACTTATTTCATACGTTACTATTATATACATTTATTAATAAAATAGTTAAAAAATATGTTCAAATGGAGTTAACATTACTTTAGTCCAGTAACTTTAAACGAAAATCGGGTGTCACTTCAGACAAATTTAAAGGGGGTGGGGTGAATATTGGTTTCCACTTTCATTTTGCCTTTCTAAATACGTTATCAAAAGTCCCCATCATTTGATTGTATGCATACAATTTTACCGCGCGTAAACGGTGCTGAAAATTTGGTTTTTTGTAATGTTTTTCGCTAATATCTTCATTCCTATTAACTTTATGACCATGAGATATACTAACAAGGAAATAATATTGTGGTATAGTGTTTTGTGAAATACTTATCTTTCTTTTTTTTATAATTAATATTATATGTTTGTTGGGGCAAAGCTGTGTGTAGGAGATATGTTAATGTTTTTAGAAATATTGTAATTATCTCGCATCAGTTGTGCTATCTATATTCAGATGAAACAACTAACAGTACTTTTTACTTTCTGAAGATACACGAAGGTTTTAAATTTACATTTTAGGCCAAATGACTTCAGGCCAACTGCCGCGTCCCCTAAGAGAGGAGAGAGTGTTTGAGAGGGTGTAGGGGGGGGG